>CM067300.1:41604051-41666551 GCA_034231615.1 Meghimatium bilineatum
ATATTTCCACTATTCATGAAATTAAAGGACACCACTTGATACCACTATCCGTTAAAATACAGAACACCACTGGTATGAAAGGGATATTACCGTGAAGCTATGTATCATATGTAAATAAGTATAAGAAAAAATGTTTGTCCCTATCTTGATGCAGAAAGATTAATCGAAACGTCGATTCCGTCTATATGTTCAAGATAAAACTACTTTTTAAACTTTTTTTAATGTCACTGGTAGAAGTTTGTGCGTGTCGCTGCCTGGAGATATTGAAATGCAGTAGAATCATTATAATGTGACCAAGTAATGTAAGAAATTGGTCATATGTGACCAATTTACAATATAAAAACCTGTGATCTCATTGGAAACAGCATTGTAAAGACACTCATTTGAATTTTCAAGGGTATTCCTTTTGCTAACGACATAAAATATACACAAAGAGACCAATAGACATCACAAGAAAAGTCAAATGTTTCTCTAGAAATCTATTTCAAAATATGCAGTAGGTTTCATATTGACGAATTGTCACGATTGATCATTCTTATATTGGCGACTTGTCACCGAATCAATACACCGAGGAGGTCAACATATAGAACAAGGCGAAATATAATGATACTTTTTACAATTATTGAACAATGTGGAACCTGCTGCCTAATGGGAAATCAATCATTATGAATGAATCATTTGCTATTTCCGTGATTTGCATTGGTCACTATGATTATACTTTGTGGGACAGTCAATAAAAATTAAGGGAATAGACAAATTAGTCAGAAGACTTTCCTATAAACCAATCGATCTTATACTATCGATGATCACGCGGATACATTGCTGCGATGAGTGGCCCGTTCATCAAAATATTGACAACTTCAGGAGATGCTTAATATGTGGTCAACTTTGAAGCATTTGCTGCATCTGTCAATTTCGTATATATCTGTCTTATAATGTTGAAATATGTATCCAAAAGTACTATTTTATTCAAAAAAACATCACAATGTATGTTTATTTGGCTAAAACATATTGTTAACTTTTAATGTCACTCTTTATTACACACTGATGACCCTTGGGTTCTTTCTCGTATGATGCATGATTATGGGAGATGGACACTGCAGATATGGAGAGACTGTTGCATGCCTTCGATACATATGACAAGTGTTACGAATTTTCCATACAAAAGAAAAATGTGTACAGGTTCACAAGAATACTTAATTTCAAAGAGTACGTACAGATGGGTCAGTGGAGAATAAAGTGAAAAATGTAATTCACAGCCTGTATTATTCATGAAAGATGCAAGATCGGCACTCCAAGCGCTCCAGTCTAGAAAACTGTTCGAACAGCAAATACTACTGATCAACCAAAGTAATCCACGTAAAGTAGCTATGCAGTGGATACCATGACATTGTAGAATAAAACGAAACGAGAAAGCATATCCTCTGACCTAGGTGGGAGCTAACGATGATCAACCAGATGTGCCAATAACGTAGATAGTACCTTCCCCTCTAGTGTGTTGAGATCTCCAATGTAGTACACACACAACATTGACTCAGTATGTTGAGATAATGTACCTGGTTCAGTGTATTGAGATCTTCAATGCAGTACTACTGCGGCCCTGGCAAAGTGTATGGATATATCCAATGTAGTTTTCCTACGGCCCTGACACAGTGTATTGAAGTCGCCAATGCATTATTCCTACAGCCCTGACACAGTGTATTGAAATCTCAAATGTAGTATTTCTACGGCCCTGATACAGTGTATTGAAATCTCCAATGTAGTATTCCTACGGCCCTGACACAGTGTATTGCAATCTCCAGTGTAGTTTTCCTACGGCCCTGACACAGTGTATTGAAATCTCTAATGTAGTATTCCTGCCCCCCTGACACAGTGTATTGAAATCTTCAATGCAGTACTACTGCGGCCCTGGCAAAGTGTATGGATATATCCAATGTAGTTTTCCTACGGCCCTGACACAGTGTATTGAAGTCGCCAATGCATTATTCCTACAGCCCTGACACAGTGTATTGAAATCTCAAATGTAGTATTTCTACGGCCCTGATACAGTGTATTGAAATCTCCAATGTAGTATTCCTACGGCCCTGACACAGTGTATTGCAATCTCCAGTGTAGTTTTCCTACGGCCCTGACACAGTGTATTGAAATCTCTAATGTAGTATTCCTGCCCCCCTGACACAGTGTATTGAAATCTCCAATGTAGTATTCCTACGGCCCTGACACAGTGTGTTGAGATCTCCAATGTAGTATTCCTACGGCTCTGACACAGTGTATTCAGATCTCAAGTGCAGTGTTGCGCTTATTCCATAAACTATTGGACTTAACCTTCTTTATTGACTGTTTCTAAAATGTATATTATTTTCTTGCTCCCATTACCTACTGCCAATAATTGTCTAAGCTGTATTTTATCATTGTTGGTCATTTGTGCCATTTACCTGTAAACAAAAACAATACACCTCTGGTTTTTTTTTCAAATAAAGTTACTTTAAAATAAAGGTCCAAACAATAACAATTAACTGTGCTGCTTTGTGTGAGTTTGTTGTGTTATATATTGTTTATATACTCTGATTTTTAGTGTTGATGCTTCAATTGCAGTACCTCTGTGTTCCTGCCGGATTATGTGATTATCTACAGAGATAGATACATGACAATTCATGAGGATAACCATTGTTACTAATGCAGTAAATTCCAGCTGAAATTATTTGTTTCACAGTATATTCATAAAATCTCATCCACAAAAGTTCGGAGGTGTAAAATTCGCTGACCATCATCTCTTCGGCATTCATGGAGACCATTTAACGGAAAACACAGATGTGAAATGGAAACAAGACATGAAGTGAGAATTATGTTTTCACATATCTGCTAATATATGACCATCTTGACCATCTGTAATATAGGACTTAGCAAATAGGAAATCCAACTTTCTAAGATGGATCACATGAGCCCATGATTTTCATTGGCTGCCGCACAAAATTTAAGAATCAATCAATCAATAAACCCGTAATCTCTCAGTGTCGTAGGGGTACCAATATTGGATGCTCCAGCACACAGAGTCCTCCAGCGAATTATATCCTCAGTGATGCGGATGAGTGTGGAGATATCTTGTCCTCTCCATTCATTGATGTTGTCTGTCCATACCTTTGTTTGTCCTCCTCTGCTTCTTCCTCCTCCGACAGTTCTCTGCAGTATTATTTTTGACAAGCAATCATGCCAATGATGCTTTTGACAAGGAATCAAGTGTAAGAATAGTGACCTATAAAAATAATGGGGCTAGTCAAATGAGTCATTAGAAGTCTTTATTTTGTAATTTACTAATAGGAGTATTCATACTGAAACGGGCATTGTTCACCTATTAACTTTTTTTAGTCTTCTCCAACGACATGTTTGGAAAGAGTAAACGTATCCTGTTCTTCGCACTCTAAACAAGAAGTCTAGCCCTTGTTGCTACAAAGGCTAAACAGGAAACAGATATATATATATATATATATATATATATATATATATATATATATATATATATATATATATATATATATATATATATATATATATATATATATATATATATATATATATATAATGTCTTCGTAGGATAACTAACACCCATTGGAGTGAAATCTAATCGAATGATAAAGTCAGAGAAGAGACACATCAAAATTTCATCGCAGATGTTATCAGAAAACACCGTTGGTCCTACATCGGGCATGTCCTGCGCGCAGACACCAACAGAATACACCACCGATCTCTTGAATGGATACCTACAGGCAAAAGAGCAAGAGGTAGACCAAAAGAAACACTCAGAAGAACAATACTTAGAGAAAGTAAAACAACCAATATTCATACTATTCAAGAACTGCACAGAATAGCTTTGAACAGACAGAATTGGAGAGATCTGACCTCTGCCCTATGCGCTAACTTCAGCGCAAAATGAAAATGAATGAATGAATATATATCATATACACCCGATCATATGGGCATGCAGACAAACATAAAGAAAGAGATACAGAAGTCTGAGCAGATAAGAACAGACAGTTATAGGAGGTTTCATTGACTTCAACCAGGTAATTATCTGGTTAACCATCTCGCGTAATGCCATTTTCTGCATGTGATGTTATGTTCCAGAGGACTGGGAAAAGTCAGTAATCGTGTCATTGTGGAAAACAAGGGCAACAAAAGAGAATGCGAAATATCCCAATACATCTAGCTATTAAACCACACGAGGAAAATATATGCAAAGATAATAGAACAATGTGTAAGATACATTGTCGACCACAATTGAGTCGCTCTCAATTTGGCTTCAGAAGAGGGGGATTCATTGCACAGAGGCATTGTTCACGTTGAGGCAAATGAGTGACAGAGAAATATAATAAACAACGAACTATTTATAGATCAGGAGAAAGCGTTTGATAGTCAATAGAAACATACTATGGAAAAACTCTAGAAATGTATTGTATGAATGGTCACGTGTTAGAAAGTATAAGAGCTTTGTATAAAAACTGCCAGTATGTGGTAAGAACATCATATGATATTACAGAGGCATTAGAGAAAAAAACGGGCGTCCGTTAGGGTTAGGTGCTCTTACCCTTATTTTTCAATATATACATAGATATAATAATAAAAGAGGCAAAAGTGCTGAGGACAACATCACCGACTCAAAACAAGATAACTCAGAGCAACTGAACAATGTAGTAAATGAACTGTCTTTCACAGACGACAAGAGCCTCATATACGAAAACAAAGAACAACCACAAAATCATGTTAACTCACTATCTACAACATGTAAAAAATTAATCATGAAATTCAATACACAGAAGAAGAAAAATATGACAATATGCAGAACACTGAGCCCACTAAACATACAGGTAGACAGCATAGGACAAAATTAAGTATCGGAGTTCAAACGTCTCGGTAGTTTTGTCAGAGAGAATGAAAGCCTTGATAGAGAGATATAGACGTCAAATGGCAAATGCAGTAACATTACCAACTGCCACCACTACGTTTCATCCCAAGATCGAGATGGAAGTTAAAAGACAAATGATCTACAGTATATTCCTACCAACACTGTGTTACCAGTGCCAAACATGATCTCTCTCATCTTCGCATTATAGAAAATAGTGACACGTGAGACTAAATGCTTGAGGTAAGTTGCAGGGGGTCACCAGATTTGAAAGATTACGAAATGAAAACATCAAGGAAAATATAGGTATAATACCTTGCACAGAATGCATAGAAAGGCAGCAGATCAAGGCCACAGTATAAGAATGCATCACGACAAGTTGTCCACAAAAGCATTTAATGAAATCAGGTTATGGCACAGAGTCAAAAGAACACCACGAAATAAATGGATAGAAAACGTTAGGAACATCTTGAAAAAACATGGTCATAGCACAGCCGAGGCGACAAATCTGACCTTGGAACACAAACTCAAGCTCCAATTAACCCTATGCTTACGACAAGAGTTGATAACAAAGCACCTGGAGAAAAACAATAGTTTATAATGGTTATGTTGACCCAATAAAGATATATATTGTGTATAATTATGTGTGTGCATTGTGTCCAGTTTTTTTTAAAAATAAACGGATGCAATCCTGTGGTCTTTGTGGGCGTGCTAATTATTGCGTATCGAGAAAAAATTTTTTACCATTTTAGGCATTACACCGGATACAACATTAAACTATGTCTGTTTTGTATTGTAGAATAGTCCAATTTCAGGCTTAAATCATGACATTTGAATGATAAACAAAGCATGTGTAATTCACGTCTTATAAATGACAATATGTGTTTGAGATGGGAGTTGAAACGTCGACTTTTTATTTGTATAGTAAATGAACGACAATTGAAACCAAAGACTGTATTTTAATAAAAATGTTTAATTCATAGGCTCTATACCATTTCCAATTTACACACAAAATTCCCATTATGTGTTATATATTTGCTGCGATAAATCATTATGACGTTGGGCAAAGCTAGTAAAACATACAATACATAGGAAATCGATCAGACAGAAAAACATGAAGGCAAACAACGTACAAAGTTACACAAACAAGCACATACAAATATTACTGACACGTTATATAACGAATACCTATTGTTAGAACGACTTTCTAAAACTGAAGTTTGTTGATCGAATCCATGGAGATTACCACGTGGCTCATGACAGTGCAGGGATTCTAGCTGAATTAATGAAGCCTTTATTCGTTCATTTTCTTGATTATTCCCGGGATTTTCGTTGGCCAATATTTATTTACTTGGAATCTCATGCCAAAAATAGTCAAGACCGCTTCTAAAAGCTAATGGAAAGAGTGAGAATAATCAAAAACGTACAGAATGAAGGCCTCATTAATGCAGCTATAATGTCTGTACCGTCAAGAGCAAATGAGTACATGTTACATTGACTGAAATCTATTGATAGTAAAGTGTATTTACAGGCACAAAAAATACTCGTAAGTTAATAAAATATACTCGTAAGTTAATAAACACCAAACAATCAAAAAATAAATAAAAACAGGAGCATACAAATGACATTTTTTTAAAAAACAGAGTATCTCAGTGTAGGTATTACAGATGGTGATCAAGTAACATGAAAGTATATTCCCACACGCAACAATCATTTCTAACGTGCCCAACAGTTTAACATTAACAGGTCACTGTGCTGATAAACATTAGGTCGCTGTACTGATAACAACAACATTAACTTGAATCCACTGTACTCATATACCAACAACACTATTATTAGGTCACTGTACTGATATACCAACACCAAGATCAGGTCACTTTTTTTATATACCAAACTCCAGATGGTTAAATACAAGGAGAAGTATCTACAATTTAACACAAAAAAATCTAAATTAATAAACGAAACAAAATATCGATAGAGACACATCTTACAGTAGCTAGTACTTTGCCGGATCCATAGATCTGAACGCTACGTACGGTGAGCCCCCCCCCCCCCCCGTATGACCCTGTGGTCGGAATGGCCCTCTATTTATAGATCAATGCAGCATACTAAGCTAATTTTTAATTGTTAACATTTTAATTTGTAAAATAGGCCAGTTTCGCCTATATAATTCATGTCACGACGTTTACAAAAGGTAGTGAAATGTGCGTTATAGGATTTATATATAAAAACATTGCCAATAGTGAAAGTTGCCTAAAGAAGAAACACGGAACGGATCAGCACTACATAGGAACATATCGGCGTCCGCAACGAATTGTGACACAATGGTCTGAAACATTAACTCTGATGCGACTGGACTAAAGTGTTAAGATTTTTTTAACGCCTATAGACAACCAGAGGAAGATCTTGAGAAATGGCATGTTAAAAGAGACCTTTAATATTGCTCGCAGGAAACAATGAAGAATTCTCAGATTTAAACAAGTGACTTAATTCACATACCTAGGGAGCAATTTAACAACAAACGGCAAGAGCAGTAAAGGAATACACAATGGATGTAGTAAAGTATACCAAGCCCTAGGGCAAATGACACCAATCTTCAGAAACAAAAATGTAGATTTAATCACCAAAATAACACTATTCAAAACGATTATTATGCCAACGTTGTGTTACCAAGCCAACATGGACAACGACAGCACAAGACAAAAGTAAATTTGTAAAAGCTGAAATGGTATGCTTACGCAGAATCTTAAGAATATCGCTAAGAGACAGAGCGAGAAATGAGGACATTAGACAAAGAAACGGCATCGCCCCTTTCTAGGAATATATTAAAAGCCAAAATATCGAATGGTTTGCACACATCAGCAGACTACCACTGACAACATACCACAGCAAGCTATACTACACAGATACAGTGAAGGCAGACCTAGAGGCTGACCTCGAAATCGATGGACCACCGAAAAAAAAGAGGCGACAAATTTCACAATATACTTAGCACACACGAGGTACATCTCCAGATAACTCTTCTACCCCTGACGCTGAAAGGCAATAAAGGGACCTTAAGGTTAAAACGGTTAAATTGACTTGTACACTGTTATCTCTACTTTTTCATATCCGTACACAATAGTCCTTTTACTATCAGTCTTTGTGTTCGTTGTAACGATAATCGACCTGGTGTTTTCTATAAGCATTATTTTCATAGTTTTACTTTACTTATTACAAGGGACACAACACTCATAACAAACACATATTTATATTATTTTGGTTGTCTCCCTCGTTCATGTCGCACATACGAGAGTAAAGAATAGAAACACAACGTGCCACAAAACAGAAGAGGTGACTAAGGAAGTGTAAAGGGTGAGTGTAGTTAGTATGTCCTAAAAGTATAGAGGTGAGATCGACCCCGTAAGGAAGAAGAGTAAAGAGCATTAGTAAAACAGATGCGTATCACGCATAATGTAAAGTAAGTCCAGAGAACAGCCGTCCCATCACTTATAGGAAAACTTTAGTCGGATCCCGATTAAAAATATAACTTGTCAAGACGAAAATATTATTGTCTAACCAATGAAACAATGCGTAATACCGAAACATTTGTTATTTTTCCATCTGGCCATTCTGTTAAGACAAGTAGAAGAGAGTAAAAGAGAGTAGGCTTGATAAAGCAGACTTGAACGAAGCAGTAATAAATTAATTTCAAGATGAAGATGATGTCAATGTGGCTGAGAATGTACACATTGAGAATGTTAGACATTGGGGTATCTAGAGGTGAGGGAGGGAAAAGTACATTTGTTTTTGAAGACCCCTAAACACACAATCAACACCTGACCAACACTCTGAATCTAAATACAATGGGATGGCTGCTGGAACGGAGGGCAGAACACTTATAGTAGTGCTCTACGCGCTGTGAAGCTATTTTCTAATCGAGAATCAAGAGAGTAGGATCGGAATAAGGCCGACAGAATCAAATATAACATATGAATTGAGACCTGTAGTAATGAAATGATGAATAGCCATGACATGTTGTGGGATATATGCAGCCGTGACGGAAGAAAGCAAACAGAAAAAAAGAACACTTGGGTATAGGCCTACACATTGCTTCGTATTTGTGCAATAACCATTGCTTCGTGTTTGTGCAATAACCAATGTCACACAATATGTCACACTTAACGTTATTAAACCAATATGTCACTGTGAGGAGAGATGTCGGCAATGGCCGCATATTTTCAAATATAGATTAAGAAAACATAAGCAGATGAACCGAAGCCACAAGTAAAAACATTGTCCCTTTGTACTTTGGCTCCAGTGAACGTGAAATGTTTCATCAACCCAAGCTCATTCTGCTTAATAGGCTAGATACATGTCGCAAACTGTTAGTAAGTATTTCTCGCACTGCTCACTGATCCATATATGAGAAGCAACAGTCGACGGATAGAAAATAAGACCATTGCATAATCGCTTTGATTGGACCATTGGACGCTTTGATTGTGAAAAGGGACATCCATGTCTCTCTGACCGAAAATCATGTCGCTGGTACGTAAATCGTACATTGTAACCCAGTAATAGTCACTATTCGAACTGAAAGCTTGCCCCTATATGAGACAAGGGATAAGACATCTGCTACTCGCAACAATGAGCCACATGTGAGTAGAAAAATTAATATGTCGACAGTCATAATTAGTCAGCCGTGGCACAAACGCAAATCAGCTGTCGCCGCAGCTAACAGACGGAGCACATACTATCACCAGATGTATGACCACACCGATAATAGGCATTGCTAGTTCTGCATATAGCTCTCAGTATGTTATTTACATGTAGATATCGACACAAATAATACACAGTAAATGAAAGTGCAAGATGATGATGTTCGTCCGTCGTAATCGACGATGGCCAAATACTCTACCATAATAATAATAACAATAAGTAATAAAAATAATAAAGTTAATTGTGCGTTTTTAAATGACTAACAAATCCAATGCGAGCACAAAATGTTCTTTTACAGAAATGACAACAATAGTGGGTATCTATGTGAGGTTCAGATGCTTTTTTTCTTTTCTACGTGCCCGTTTCTGTCTTGCAGTATCGTGTCTGGACTCTTCCGCCGCTAGTGCTCCCGTTCTAATGCTGTAACGCCATGCTGTTCTATCCTGAACGAGACTCTCCCAAGCGCCTACGTCAATGTTAAGATGTTTCAGTGATGCCTTGAGCGTGTCTTTGAAGCGCTTTTTCTGTCCACCAGCTTTTCGAAATCCTGCCTTGAGTGCTCCATAATATATTTGTTAGGCAAACGCGAGTTCTTCATACGCACAAGATGGACTGCCGAGCGTGCTTGCGCCTTCATAAGTAGTGTGTTGATGCTTATTGAGGTTGATTTTTCCAAGACCTCGTAGTCTGGTACTTTGTCCCACCAATGGATGTTTAGTAATTTACGTAGGCAGGTAAGATGGAAATTATTTAATTTTCTTGCATGTCTAGCATACACTGTCCACGTGTCACAAGCGTATAGTAAGGTTGGTATAACAGCAGCATGATATACTTGAAGTGTGGTGGTTGTTCTATACCTCTTCTGTCCCATACATTTTTGCGTAATCTACCAAATACAGCACTAGCTTTTGCCAGTCTCTTGTTAATTTCCACATCAATGTTGACATGCTGAGAGAGAGTGCTTCCAAGGTAAGTAAAATTGTTGACTACCTGCAGTTTTTCCTGATTGACGATGATGGAAGTAGCAGTATGTTGGCTATTTGATGTTGCTTGGTGCATGACTTCTGTTTTTCTGGTGTTAATAGTGAGACCAAAGTTGTTGCAGGCCTGCGAGAGGCGGTCTGTGGTGCTCTGCATGTTTACGACAGAGTCAGCATACAATGCACAGTCGTCAGCATAAAGTAATTCTCTAACAGTGCTAGATTTAGTTGCGTTTTTGTTTTTTGGCGACGTAAACTGAAATAACCACCATCTATTCTGTAATTGATCATTATGCCAGCTGTCTCATTACTATTTTGTACTTCGTTAGCATGGCCGTAAATAACAAGCTGAAAAGAATAGGGGCCAGCACACATCTCTGCTTTACACCATTTGTGACAGGGAATGCAGGAGATACTCCTCCGTCGCAGATAACACTAGCCATCATACCGTCATGAAATTGTAAGATGTAATGGAGCTGTAAGGCCCGATCTTCACAGGCGGGTAAAACCTTGGAGTAGTAAGAGAAAAGCTGAGATGGATACTACAGCACACACATAAGTCTGTATGGTAATACCATGAACATATGATAAGAAGGGCGAGGATGTAAGCCTATTGAATAGACCAGGATAAGAGAGGGATAATAAAAATATATGGAGAAATGTAGAACAGAGATAGTATTAAAGATATACGAAAGACACAAGAGTAAGTGATTAAGTGATGTTGTGGACCCTATTAAGACTATGTGGGATTAAGAACACCAAGTCAGTGAGTTTAATACCATTTTTCCTCATATGAAAAATAATGTTAAAGTTGGAAATTTATTTCAGTCCTGAATGGAGATGACATGCAAATAGTCCGCGAACTTTCAGTCAAATTTCTATCAATTTCACCGGCATATTTCAAATTGCATAGTTTTCATACAATGGTGTATATAAGATTACGGGAAAAACAAGTAAACGAGCAGCATATCAAACACGGACTTATGAAACTGGGTAAAACTTGAGATTACCAATGGATTATGAGACAGCGACAAGAGCACAAGGCAGTGTTTGGTAGACATCCAACAGGACGAACATGATATTGCACAAGGAAAGCCCGTCAAATCCACGTCCCCACGTAAAGCGACACAATGAGGATCAGGTAGGCCACCCTAGCATTTGGGCCATAGTAAAGAAGGGAGAACTTATAGAAGATGCTCATGTGTGCAGGGATATTGTTAAATTGAAGGTAACGATCAGTTTATGATGCTAATGGGTTAAAGATAAGGCAATAATACGGAATATATGAAGTACCCGTTGAAGGGCTGAACTAATGACATCGACATGGCATACCTGGGAGCGGTGGAAGTCAAGCACATTATTGCGTGCTTAAGAAAGTCAGTATTGACTTGGAAAAATCGGTGGAATCGCAGAAGTTTTGAGAAGAGAAGAGGGCTACAATAACATCTATAGTACTAAGGAAAATAGAGAAGGAAGCTATTGATAATTAATAGACTTATAATGGTTATAAGTGAAGAGAAAAAAAACAGGGAAATGCAGACACATTCTAGGAAAGTAGCAAAGAAGAGATGGCAGAGGATTTTTAGATAGAAGGTTGGAATAATCTCGAGTCCTGTCACACTCGAAAGGGGAGCAACGTTTAAACACTACTATGTACGTTCTATGGATGTCGTAAGAGGCGACTAACGAGGTTGAGGGGTGAAGTTGGATGTCCCATACCCATGTAGGGTACACCTAACTCAGAAACCATGTTACAGTTGGATGTATCAAATCGAATTACGCTGATATCGCAGCAAAGCTATAAAAATATAATCAATTCTCGGAATGAGATACAATTAATTTGTAGGAGTTTGAAAACAAACTCTGAAGAAGAAGAAGAAGTACGATTTTGACAAATAAAATGACAGCGGAGGCCATTTTAGTGACCATAACTGCGAACCTGATCTTGTCAAAAATGAATAATCGATCTGAACGGAGCTCAGATTAATTAAGGACAAGTTCAGCAAGGTTGACAACAGTATAAGTGGCGATAGTTGTGGGGAAGCCAAATAAGAATAATTGTAAGGGCGGTGAGACCATCGATATAAGAAATAGAAGGGTAAAGGGAACTACCATCACGTAGGAAAGAGTGAAAGGTGTGTTGAGGGAGATAAGCTCAATAATTGCAGAAATATTAGGTCTGCCAGGGGTTGTTTCTTTATGAAAGACGGATGAAAGGTTTGTCGATATGAGAGACGGATGAAAGGTTTGTCGATATGAGAGACGGATGAAAGGTTTGTCGATATGAGAGACGGATGAAAGGTTTGTCTATATGAGAGACGGATGAAAAGTTTGTCGATATGAGAGACGGATGAAAGGTTTGTCGATATGAGAGACGGATGAAAGGTTTGTCGATATGAGAGACGGATGAAAGGTTTGTCGATATGAGAGACGGATGAAAGGTTTGTCTATATGAGAGACGGATGAAAAGTTTGTCGATATGAGAGACGGATGAAAGGTTTGTCGATATGAGAGACGGATGAAAGGTTTGTCGATATGAGAGACGGATAAAGGAAACGAAATAGATAAGAGATTCGATTTTATTTTAACACAGGAAGGTATTGATTTTGAAAATTTAAGCGCGTGTATACAATTAAATTTTTACGGGGCAGACATCTGCGTTAATTGTTTCCCTTGCATAAGTTGTGGTTCTTAATGATCGATTCTGATTATTCTGGTTATTTATATTTTGTGATGAATTGACAGTCAATAACTGACGTTCTGTGGTGTAATCGACTTTCTTGTCGATCGATGGCATCGCTGGTCTCTTGAGATCTGCCCTTTGTTTCTTTATGCTGAATGCTGTCCAGTTCATCATTTATTACAAATGTTTTGTTTTGCAATAGTTGCATGAATCAATACAATTCCACGTAATTTGCAAATGCAATACTGATATGTCCGTCAGTATGGATGAGATATACAGAGTGTGTCTCATTGAATGAGATATACAGAGTGTGTCTCATTGGATGAGATATACAGAGTGTGTCTCATTGGATGAGATATACAGAGTGTGTCTCATTGAATGAGATATACAGAGTGTGTCTCATTGGATGAGATATACAGAGTGTGTCTCATTGGATGAGATATACAGAGTGTGTCTCATTGGATGAGATATGCAGTTTGTCTCTGTGGCTGAAATCTACACAGTTCAACTCGGATGACCAAAGATAATTCAATATTAACTGATTAGCATACAAAACACAGAAACTATGCAAATAACGAGAAAAGCTGGTTATTTAATCTTCAAAATGAAGAACACAAAAATAAAACACGTTAAAGAGTTTAAATACCTAGGAAGTATCTTCATAGAAGACGGACGACTCGATAGAGAGATAGAAACAACATGTCAAAAGGCAAATGCTGTGACACTCCAGCTGTCTCTATTGCTATTGCTTCAAAAATCAACATGAAAGTAAAGAAACAAATGGTTAAGAGCATCTTTATACCCACATTATGGTACCAATGCCAGACTTCCCAACCGACATCTACAAATAAAAAAAATCGATACTTGTGAAATGAAATGTCTAAGGAATGTTATTGGAATCACCAGACTCGACAAAATGTGCAATGAGAACATCAGGAAGATAATAAATATTACATCATGCATCGAATATATAGAGAAACATCAGATAAAATGGTTTGGACATCTTATGAGGGTGAACGATCAACTTCTTATATGAGATTATAACATGATGAAATCAGGATGCAGCGCCAAAGGCATACGTAGGTAAATATGAATATACAACATCAAGTCGATCCAGAGTAAATATGACTACACCTCAGTCAGAGCAACACACCTGGATCTGGAACGCAGACTACATCTCCTTCACAAACCGTTACGCTCAACGGAAAGTGTGGAATCTACAACACCACCTCGGGTAGTCAATAGTTAATGAAACCACTGACCAGACATATTCTTGATATGTAGCGTCTTGCGGGCATACTATTGATATGTGATGAGGGTGTTCCTCCTTCGCAAGGGAAGATGAGCATAACATGAAAAACAGTAATCATAGGAATCGAAAAATGATGAAGAAATAAAACGTAGATATTTGTCTATCAGGAATGCATATGGACTCGAGTAGGAGATTTACACACATACACAGATTAAGTTTATGTCATCTACACAGATTAAGTTTATATCATATACACAGATTAAGTTTATGTCATCTACACAGATTAATTTTATATAATCTACACATCTTAAGTGTATATCATCTACACAGATTAAGTTTATATCATATACACAGATTAAGTTTATATCATCTACACAGATTAAGTTTATATCATCTACACAGATTAAGTTTATATCATCTACACAGATTAAGTTTATATCATCTGCACAGATTAAGTTTATATCATCTGCACAGATTACGTTTATATCATCTACACAGATTAAGTTTATATCATCTACACAGATTAAGTTTATATCATCTGCACAGATTAAGTTTATATCATCTACACAGATTAAGTTTATATCATCTACACAGATTAAGTTTATATCATCTACAGGGATTTTGTTTACATCATCTGCATGAAATATGTTTACATTAACTACACGGATACATTTAAATATTATAAGAACAGAATAAAGTTACTAACGTTAATTAGGTGTGCAATTTATATATTAAAACAGAAAAGAATTTTTATTTTTGATATAAAAACTGAGATTATATTACATCAAACGGTGTAGTTCCATTGTGAAGCTACGAGTATACCCAGAACAAAGTAGAGGAAAAAAAAATTGGGTGAGCAGCGAGTTGGGAATAACAGTTGAGAATAATTAATTTAGAGTACGCAAAAGCTGTGAATATTTTTCAACCATCATCATGTGTGCCTATAAGAGTCTTACCATTGCTTCTGTGCTAGAATAGCATAGTACATAATTTGCAGACCAATTTTTGGCTCGCGTCCACTTTTATATTTTCCATAATCAAATCTAATGTGTCTGAGTATTATGTCGAACATAAGTACTTCCCTATTGTACTGTAACAAATGTCCAGACAAGTGATGTCCCTTATATTATTTTACCATCGACCAGTCGGCACCAAAAATTAATCTGGATTCCACTCCATGATCGTTTATTGTCTAGAAATTGTGTTGATTATTTCCGGTAGACAGTATGTTTTCTGTGAATTGTATATGTTTAATTGTGACCCTGAATAATATATTTCCTGTTTATTTATTGATTTCACCAGCTAACAAATTCCGGCACATTTTACTTTTGCGTCTTCACCGTGACGTTTGTTCTAGATTCATTCTACTGAGAGGTATTATCTACCCTTTGCAGAGTGATTGGGCATGTGCAGCATGCTATTGAAATAAGGGATCTGCCGAAGACTGACGTGCAGGGCCACCGCAAATGGAACGGCGATACAATTAATTCCATTCTCTGGACTATATCCTGCTGGATGTCTAGTAGTCCTACTACAAAAGAGATCCAGCGGGAGTTTGAGAATGAACGCTGAAGAAGAAGAATTAGGTGTTGGGATGGAATTAGCATTTAGAATTACTGTTAGGGTTAGAATTAGTAGTTATAATTAGGGTATTATTAGCCTGTGCAGCAGTTGTGAGGTTTAACCTACTTATGTTAAGTTTTATAAAAATTCTCTTCTGCATCGCGAGATGTGACGTCACGACATCGATCGATTTGATTGATGTTCTACCCAATCCCGTGAAGTCAGCTAGTTAAAAAAAGTAAATAGTGTGCTATTTTACCCCATGTCCTTATCCAGGACAGTCATACGCTTATGTACAAATACAGCTTTACTTATCTTGGCGGATGTGACTGATCTTTTGTCATTTTTAAAATATATTTTGCGTTGACAGCCAATGAAATGTACGGAATAAGTAGAATCATATTAATGACTACAGGTACGAAAATAAAAATATACCATAAATCCTACATCTAACTACTTCGTTGTATTCATATAGAAGTGAATCATTCATTCATTATCATCATTATCAAACATATAACCCTTCAGGGTCGTAGGGGTGTCACTCTGGAAACATCAATACAAGAATTTTGATATGTATGTCTGCTATCAGTGCTTTGTAGCTGGAGAATCTTAATCTTGTGCTTTCCTTAATATTTCAATCCATACTTTCATCTGGCGTTCTCTTCTTCCTCTACCCTCAACTGTTCCCTACAATATTTTTTTGGGGGAAAGAGAAGTGTGCCTTATCACATGGCCAAACCACCCGCGTTTACAATGCTTCACCACTACCATGAGAAGTTCCTGTTGACCTGCAAGAGTATTTATGTTGTTTCTCACGTGTATTTCAATACTGAGCATTCAATACTAGAATTACTATGAATTGTGTCATATTAGAGCATCTCACGTGTATTTCAATACTGAGCATTCAATACTAGAATTACTATGAATTGTGTCATATTAGAGGATAGAACAGTCCTGGAAACACTCTCGTAGTATAGATATAACCGTCTGGCTTTTGTGCAGAGAGCGTCTGTGGAGACCAGGATAGTTGAAGAACCAAGATAGTGCTTCAAATCCTGCCACAGGCAATCGTGACCTGTACCTTTCATACATCAAAGGCAAACTACTGAATGCATTTATATTACTTGAAAATCACTTCAGCCAATAAAATTGCCGGGTTCAGGGCTAAATCTTGAATATGATATTCTACAAATATATCCGATACATTCGGTGCACAATTTAATTATGCGCAATCTGCGTTTTGTTTCGTAATATGCCAATTTCTTTTCTATGCTTTCAAATGATTCCACGAAAGTTAATACACTTTATAAATCTGTGTCTCCCAATGTGGGGCAATTTGCTTATTCACGGGGGGGGGGGGTGTATTCAAACAAGTTTATAATTAGGCTATATTTAGTAATTACATTTTTTAATATAAAATAGTATTATATGTTACATAGGGGGACATCATAATGTTAGAAGAACATAAGTTGGGCATGGTACAAAAAAGGTTGGGAAACTGCTCTGTTGCATGTTAATGACAGTAACATAGAGATGTATTCGTGTAACAGTCTCAATGGCAGGTGCTCAATCGCACAAGTATTCAATTGTTTAATGACACTCAGAGAATATGTGATTCTAGTTTCCAGTCAAAGAGAGAATTTGGTCTATATATCTTCGCTGGTTGTGTTATACGAACGCTCTGACACTTGAATTAGCTGAAAGAGACAGGATGCACTTGAAGGTCCTCTGGGTGCGTTTATAATCGTTAATTATATTACAGTTTCTGTGTGGTATGTTTCTTTCAGAGAATTGTGTTACAGAGAATTGTGTTACAGAGAATTGTGTTACAGAGAATTGTGTTACAGAGAATTGTGGTTTCTCATTGCAAAACTGAAATATTGACAATGTTAAAACTGGTTAGAATTAATGTTTTTTTTCACTCTAAGGGGAACTTCAGCGACAGTCGTTTTCACTTCCTTGATTGTCTTGTCCGGCTCTGTTGCGAAGTGGTACAGAGCCCCTCTGTGACGGCAAAGGTACCGAGTTCGATCCTCACCACAGGCAATTGTGCATCCGGACCGTTCAGAAAGCAATGGCAACCTACTGAACGTATTTATATTGCCTAGAAAATCACCACAGCCAACAAATGCTGGGTTGATAGCTACGTCCTGGATAGGATATGCTACCAATTTGTTTTTTTTATTGTCTTAGTAGCTTTCGGTGAATTTTCTCATTTAGGACTAGGTTATTGAAACAAAATTTATGTTCTATGGAGTTTAGAAAGGAATATGTTATTCTTTCGATGACAGCATTATGTGAAAAGCAAGCTATTCCCGGTGACGCAAAAAAGAATGTTTTCAGGTGAAGGATAGTTGCGTTACATCTAATACTTTTCTTTATTTTCGCTTTATGCCCATTTATGCCTTGCAGCATCATGGGGAGAAGAGTTCTCTGGAGATGACCTTTTGTGTGCCTCGTATATATTTGAGGTGTTTGAGAGACTCTTGAACGTGTTAAATATATAAATACTACATGCTGGCTTAGAACATTTAACCTGTGTCTAGAACAGACATACTTATTGTTGACGTGAATTAAATACGCGTTCGTTGTTCTTGTAATAGTCATTTTATCCATTGGTCCATTCTCAGTGACGTCAGTATTCAGGTTGAATGTCTTGACGAGATCACTTCTTGTTTTGGGGATGTGGTTGGTAAAGTATAGAAAAGCTGCTCACTGGAGTTGCAAGTCGATTCGGTGTCTCTAGAATGGGCCTGGTTCATGTCCAGACAGCTGTAAGAATTATTTTCACTTATCGTTATGTTTCCTACTTGAATGTACTTATTCTTAAGTATGTATTTACGAAACCATGAGTAAATCATAAACATTAGTTGGAACGATACTATTTAAAGTTATTTTTAAATGATCTACCTTTCATTCATTAATTGCTTGTTTGGTGTTTTGTTTTAATCAGAGGATCTCAAATGGAAATTCATATACGGTTGAGTACACAGTTGGAGATGTAGGTCAATACAAGAATTACTAAAACAACATAGTGACCTCTGATATTTTCTATAAAACGTACTACTTATTTGCGGGACAGCTTATATGAGGATAGCCCTATTCATTCCTTCACATTAACACATTATGAAATTATATTGAAAGGGAACAATTTGACTTTTCACAATACCTAGTTTACTAATTTAAACAATTACGTACACTTAATCATGTCGACAACGACACTGAGCAGAAATCTGATGAAAATTGTATTCAACAATAGCAGCACACCAGAGTAGTATGTATCTAGTGCAGCTGTGTTCAGCGGATCCCTGGGTATTTGCGAGGTCTTCACAGGGGGTCCGCGAAACTTCAAGAAATTGTTTGAGCCTTTGCATTTAAAATAACAGGACAAATCAACATATATATATGTATAATTTTTTAGCATCACAAAGCCATTGCATAGTTTACATTACTATAATTAACAAAAAGAGAATTTATTTGTGAATTATTTAAAATATGGAATATGTGGGGGTAGGTTGCAGAAACAGCATACTTAAAGTATGTCTGTGACAACAAGTTTACATACATGTTCTACGGCATAAACAGACTTGCTAATGTTAGTTTGATCCTAATGGAACCCCGATAACATTCCAGCACTCAAATGCCATTAGTGCCTATAAAAACAATGAACAGATATTGTTACGCAAATTGAAGAACAGTGAAGAATAAGTATAGTACTGATGTTTGCTAAAAATGTATTTAACAGTTTATGCTTTTATGTCTCGTAGAAATTAATTAGAAAAGAATGGGGACCAGGTTAATCCTATTACTCCAATGTTCATTCGCCATTGGTACCTGTTTAAAAGATAAACACAATCGCAGAGGCAAATACTCTAATTCATCAGTATCTATCTGTTTTTGCTCTTGAGAATATAGTCACTAGGATATGTGGCACAGTCAGCTATGCATTCCTGGCATACAAGAGGGATCATCAATTGTGCTGGGCTAACATGTTTGATTCTGTGATCTCCCAGTCAATTGTCACGTTTGTACGTAGCTGCTTTTTATCACAACACATCTGACACCTGTTATGGCCAGAAAACCACAAACACGTTGGCAGCTGGGATCATGGTAGCGATGAAGCTTATTCATTTCCACTACAGTAATGTACTATGCTGAGTTCTCTGAATGGTATACCACAAAGGGTGGCGTATTTATACAGATGTAATTATATAGGTCTTCTGCAAGAGGAAAGCCTCACCATGTTGGTATGTCATCTACTATGAATTTGCTGTTACAACTGGTTTGCATGACTGACAAATAGTGAGACCTTCAGATCTTTCGCATGCGGATTATCAAATCTAGAACACCCAACACTTTGATATCTAGCAGCACTATTTATCGCTCTATATCAACAGTGGACATATGTGTAGCACTATATCAAGGGTGGACATATTTGTAGAACTATATCAAGGGTGGACATATTTGTAGCACTATATCAAGGGTGGACATATTTGTAGAACTATATCAAGAGTGGACATATTTGTAGAACTATATCAAGGGTGGACATATTTGTAGAACTATATCAAGGGTGGACATATTTGTAGCACTATATCAAGGGTGGACATATTTGTAGAACTATATCAAGGGTGGACATATTTGTAGAACTATATCAAGGGTGGACATATTTGTAGCACTATATCAAGGGTGGGCATGTTTTTGTCTCTATATCAGCGGTGGATACATTTGTGGCTCTACATCAAGAATGGATATATTCGTGGCTCTATATCAAGGGTGGACATATTTGTGGCTCTATGTCAAGGGTGGACATATTTATGGCTGTATATCAAGGGTAGACATTTTTGTGGACAGATGTAACGTTTTCATGTGGTTATGGGATCAAAAACATTGTTTCGTATCTCGGACTCCAGGCAGTAAATAATATATATTTAATTCAGTTTTGCTGGCTATTAAATTTTCTTGGCGGGTCGTCTTTTGCCAACATGAGCTCTATATATTCCATCTAGATTCAATTTCGATAGTATATAACCACATTAGGGATTGTGACTTTTTTCTTCTTTTGTTTATACAATTTTCACTGTTAGCATTTTGCTGAATAATTTTACTGGCACCGTCTTGTTTGTTTTTTCTTCTAATCTTGACAAACGATATATCGTTAAGGATATAGCATTGCACACTGCTGAGATCGCAAACATTCTAAGTGTGAAGTAAATCTCTGCAGAGATACACAAAATACATCCCTATCTCTTAATTCATGAAGATTAAAACGAATACACACAACAAAACACAAGTTCTCTTAGTTTAATATACTACGTTTATTTCTTTATTTATCGTATATTTACTGCAAGTGGGTGGTCTGAAGGTCTCATTATTGACCTATAAGAATAGACAGTGAGCTTCAGAAAGTTATCAATAGAACTCATGACAATACAGTGAGGCTCTTCTCCTTTGGAGGACTTTAAGCATTTAATCCGTGCACGGACGTTTTCGTTTGTGGTGCGACATTTTGATAACAAATCATTGCACAAACAGATGAGATCCAGCCCTGGCAATGGTCATAGCTGAAAATATGTATGTGGTTACCCAGCTATAAATATGTGACACATCGGCTGTTGCGAAAGGCAACTATGTGTAGGACGAGGCCATTCCCTAGGAGAACACCGAATCAGGCAAATTTGTGAGTCTGCATAATTAGTGTCCCCTTGGATGGTTAAGAGTGTATAACTGGCTGTTCCACTCAGTGACCATGGTCCAGAATAGCTTAAATGGAACAACATAAGAGCTCACAAACACATGCACATATAACACACTGGCATTGGGCTAAAGGGCATGAGCCAATAAAAGTATGGTCCAGAGCTAGGTTGCTATGGACAGCTCAGACCGGAAAGGGTGCTTGGCAGGAAATTTTAAGCTCACGTTTCCAACTCTGCATGCGTGGAAAAGGTGGAGGTTTCAAATGTCAAGAATGTGTCTAAATAATGCTCTCTGTTTGAGGTTTTTTCTCACAACATTGAACACCCCTGAGAGTTGTAGACTTTTTCCTTACATCATTTAACACCACTAAGAGTTGAAGTTTTCAGGGTATGAAATGAAACTCTTGATAAACTACTCTATTGAACAAAAGAACTAGGAGTTAATCACTCGTAATTGATGAGTATTGAAACAACATCATGCTAGTAAACTAACACTTCTTCTTCTCTCTTATATTCTTATTTTTTCTATCCAAAGACCAGAGAGGCAGTTTTAAACTGGATACGAACACATGATTTTACTTGGTCTTGAGAAATATTAATTTCGAGAATAGATTTGTTTTGCAGGGCACATTAAATTTGTGGCACACAAAACTGATTCTAACTATTGTGCCAACACATACAGTAATTCATCCAATATATGCAAATTATATGCATCTTAGTTGACAATGCTATTGGACAGAACTCGTTCTCCAAGCGAAGATTTCAAAATTCAGGAAAGTCAGAAAGCCAGGCAATCACGTTTAGTTTAATTTGATAGACTAATATTTTTAAAATTAAACCTTGAGGGAAAGAAATATATTGATTGATTTATACGTTGAGTCTCAAGAATGGGAACAACGTGATTAAATCAAAGAGATCGATATACCAGCACTCATTATCAATTTCAAGACGGTACAAATATTATTAAACTGGTGTGTTCTGGTAAGAGAAGGTTTAGAATGCATTACTAAACTGTTAACATTATTAAGGATGGTTTAAACATTCCTATCCAACTGTCAACATTAGTAAAAAGGGAGTTTAAACAGTGTTACATAACTGTCAACATTAGTAAATGGGGTTTAGACAGTATTACTCAATTGTGTACATTAAGAAATGAGGTTTATAAGTGTTAGCCAACTGTCAACATTATTAAATGGGGTTTAAACAGTATTACGTTATTAAAGTATTATGTCATGATTAATAACAAGGGTTTAGAAGGCCTTTCTTAACTTTAAACATTAGAAACACATGATTTAAAATCATTAATTAATCAATAACATTCAATAGAAAATGTGTTGACAGTATTATTCAAGTGCCATCATTAGTGATAAAGTTTTAAATGCATTACTCAACTGTTAAAATTAGTAGAGGGGGTTTAGATTGTATTAATAATCTGCGAACATTAGAAACGGAAGTTTATAATGCATTACAGAACTGTGAACACTAGTGTATGAGGTCTATAAAGCATTACTCAAATGTTAACATTAGTAAACGAGTTTGAGAAATATTTACTCAATCACTAATATTGGAGTGTGGTTGTTTAAATCTTCACTCAATCACTAATATTGGAGTTGTTTTTGTTTTTTTTTAAAGTTTGCTTAACAGTTTTAACATATATAAAGGAGCCATAGAAAGTCTTACTCAACATTCAATTTACGGAAAGCACATTTAAATGTATAATTCACATGACAACATTAGTAGAAGAGGCTCAGAATACAACGTCCACCTGACAACATTAGTAGAGGAGGCTCAGAATACAACGTCCACCTGGCAACATTAGTAGAGGAGGCACAGAATACAACGTCCACCTGACAACATTAGTAGAGGAGGCTCAAAATGCAACGCCCACCTGACAACATTAGTAAAGGAGACTCAGAATACAACGCCCACCTGACAACATTAGGAGAGAATTTTTACTACACATCACACACCTGACAACATTAGTAGAGAAGGTTTGCTAAAAATTATACATCTGACAACATTAGTAGAGGAGACTTGCTACACATTACACATCTGACAACATTAGTAGAGGAGGTTTGCTACACATTACACATCTGACAACATTAGTAGAGGAGGTTTGCTACACATTACACATCTGACAACATTAGTAGAGGAGACTTGCTACACATTACACATCTGACAACATTAGTAGAGGAGGCTTGCTAGACATTACACATCTGACAACATTAGTAGAGGAGGCTTGCTACACATTACACATCTGACAACATTAGTAGAGGAGACTTGCTACACATTACACATCTGACAACATTAGTAGAGGAGCCTTCTACACATTACACATCTGACAACATTAGTAGAGGAGGCTTGCTACATATTACACACCTGACAACATTAGTAGAGGAGGCTTGCTACATATTACACATCTGACAACATTAGTAGAGAGGGCTTGTACACATTACACACCTGACAACATTAGTAGAGGAGGCTTGCTACATATTACACATCTGACAACATTAGTAGAGGGGGCTTGTACACATTACACACCTGACAACATTAGTAGAGGAGGCTTGCTACATATTATACACCTGACAACATTAGTAGAGGGGGCTTGCACACATTACACATCTGACAACATTAGTAGAGGGGGCTTGCACACATTACACATCTGACAACATTAGTAGAGGGGGCTTGCACACATTAAACATCTGACAACATTAGTAGAGGGGGCTTGCACACATTACACATCTGACAACATTAGTAGAGGGGGCTTGCACACATTACACATCTGACAACATTAGTAGAGGGGGCTTGCACACATTACACATCTGACAACATTAGTAGAGGGGGCTTGCACACATTACACATCTGACAACATTAGTAGAGGGGGCTTGTACACATTACACATCTGACAACATTAGTAGAGAATGTTTAAATATTTTACCCATCTGAAAACATTAGTAAAGGAAGTATGGAATACATTACTCATATGGCAACATTAGTAGAGAAGGTTCGGAATTTCTTATTCGCTTTGCAACATTAGTAGATGAGGTTTAGAATACAGTATTCACCTGACAATATTAGTAAAGGAAGTTCTGAATACATTACCCACCTGACAACATCAATAGGTTTGGTATAGAATACAGTAGTCACCTGGCAACATTAATAGATTAGATTTATAATACATTAGCAACCTGCCAACTGTAGTAGATGAGGTTGCGAATAATACATTAGACAATATTATGCAATATTAGAAAATGAGTTTTATAACCCTTTACACACTTGACAACATTGATTATGGGCAAGACAGAAACACAATTCAAATTGCATAATTTATTATGTGGAAAAAACTCAATATTCCTAGCATATAGTCATTACCTAAAAATACGTTTATTGAGTTATATAATCGCCTTATTGCAGCTAGATTGTGATGAAAATAACATTAATATATATTATATATTTCCTAAATATTTGTTAGACATGTCTTCATAAAAAGTCTTTGATCGAAACATCGACATTTTTATAACTACTTTAATGTGTAGTTCTATTTTTGCCTTGGTATGTAACACACTGTGCTGCAGTAATTAGCACTAATGGCGATAACTCAACCTTGCACATGCAATATGTCAACGTTTCGGGAAGCATGCTGAAAGCTGGATACACACGAATCATCATTGTAATATTGATTGATGTGTAACCAGACACTGTGCCAGCACGCGAGAACACGTGTGACACTCGCAGCAGTTACGCTCTTGACGATGTTTCGTGGCTTTGGTAGTTTTCAGACATTCGAGTTCATATGTTCAAGCATATTTCTTGATAAATGTTTATAATGTATTGAAGAGACATTTGGATAGATATCTGTTTGCATATCTGGCACTGGAGGAATAAATCTACATTTGAATGCATTGTTGGCTGTTTGTTTCCATATAGGTAAGTGAATCTCCCTGTTGGTGAATGCACTTTTAACTTTGTTTATCAACAATGAATCTGTCTACGTATGAATATATTATATGTTTGTTTCTTTTATGCATGTAAATCAATCTACTATATAAATATATAGTGCATGTATAATATGTGTATTATATATATATACAATATAAATAATTCAGGAATTGTTTATCTGTTCTCTTCTCTCAGAAAACTCGGTAAATATAGGGAAATGAATGATTAATGTTAGTGTGTGTTTTCTAAGAGAACTGAGCAAGTCGACAAATAAAAGATTTGTTTAGCTGTTTGTTTCTATACTAGAACTAAGAAGATATACAAATGAATGAATGGTTTATGTGTTTCATATCTAAGAGAAAAAAATGAATGTATGATTGAGATATTGGTTTCTCTAAGATAGCAAGGCAAGTGTAATCATTCTCATAGTTTTACTCATAGTTCATATTTATGAGTTTCGATCAACTATAGCAAACTGTTCAAAATGTAAGAGAAATTTCAGTTGATTGTTTAATCATTTAATATAATACTTCATATAAATAAATAAATACATGTTGATTGTTTAAACATTTAATATAATACTTCATATAAATGAATAATGCGTATTTTTTATTAATTTGCATTTCATAACTGGTGTTCTAGACCAGTGTTTCCCAACGTGGGGCGCACACCCCACAGGGGGGCAATTTGATTGTTCAGGGTAGAAAATCTAACAAACATTTTAGGAAATAATTACATTTTTGAATATTAAAAAAAATTGTATATGTTACTAGGTCGGGGGAGCCTGGTTCATCAGAATTTTTGAAATACTTTGGCAGGGCATGGTAAAACAAAGTTTGAGAAAGACTGCTCTAGACAAAACAACAACAACACAATTTTACGTTATTTGCGCATTGCCACGAAAACCCATGTACATATATATATATATAATTATATATATATATATATATATATATATATATATATATATATATAAATATATATATATATATATATATATATATATATATATATATATATATTGTTCGTATATTGGATGTATTGTAGATTCATTATCTTGAAAAATGGTTTTTGGTAGAAGCGTTAGTTATTTTAATTTTGAAATTTCATATAACAGTATTTGAACGTATTTATTTGGGTATGCATTTCGATTTATAGTTCAAAACTTAATACCGTGATCTGTGCAGGTTTTATTCTCGTGTCTGGATTAATAATTCACAAATGGTAGAGGTCTGGTGCCATATCATCACCTCCCAAACTGATCATGAATATTTGTAGGAAGGCGCGAAGAAAAATTGTATGAGGGAGAAAAAAATCACGTTAACATCTACATATTAATTCAACAGTATACACATATATAAATGATATTGAAGATCTACTCTTACCTACAAAAAAACAATAGAAAGCTGGAAAGCATGGCCCATGTTCTGCTTCAGAATAGTTCTGCACGCAGATCCGAGACAATGTCACTTATTTTAGTGGATGTGCCTGATCATTGATTACTATGCATGCTATTTTTGTGGCTTTAGCCAATGACAGCGTGAACAAAGTCGGAGAAATCAAAATAAGTGACCTATTGCTAAAACTCGACTGTACAGGAATTGCAGGAAAACAGCTTCTGCGGATAGAAAGCTTTTAACGTGGAAGACAAACAAAAGTCAAACACCAGACGAAGAACAGCAAAATGATCAACATAAGGTGTTCACAGGGTGGTGTTCTATCCCCTAAATCTTCATATTTTTTTACAGATAACCTTGCAATGCTATTCACACCATGGAGCTATTCTCTCCATGTAGATGATCTGGCTATCTGGACCCAAACTAAATACATTGTAGTCCCAATAGTGAGAGTGCACGAGGTAATATACAAAGTTGAAGAGTGGGAAAAACCTGAGGTGTTGAAATAAAAAAAACAAGATCACTATCACACTCTCCATACAACTTTAAAACTATACTCTCAAATTAGAAAATACTCCACTCCCAAAAGAAATTAACCCAGTCTAACTGGGACTACAATTTGGCAAGCGACCTACATCGGGATCACACATTGAGACTCAGAAAAAAGCTACACGCAGACTATAAGTAATGAAACAAAACTATCTAGGACAGATTGGGAAGCTGACATAAAAACCATGAACAAGTTTATGTTGGTCATATTCGTCCAAAGCTGGTATATGGATTGGGCACATATGCAACAGCAGAAAATACCAATCTACAGATGCTGGACAAAATTATGAATGCATGTCTCTGAATTATTACAGGAATGCTACGGAGCACACCTATAACGACAATGGAATCATTGCAGGATTATCAGGATTACTAAATCTAACAGACCGCAGGGATGAGAAAATAAAAATTCACAATACTGACGGAAAACCTGCAGTATAAGATAATAAAATAGAAAGGAGTGTACCGAGTAAGGGTGTGGTCCCTATTTTGATCAACACATATTTTATACATATTACGTGAGAATAATTATTTGAATATACCGATATGCACATTCAGTCAAATAGCAGATTTATTATTTGGAAACTCTGTGGCATTATGGTAGAGAACCGAAACGAAACATAATTGAATTTATTAGGACGGTAATTACGTAGTAAGACTACTAGAAGAGACATGGAAACAATGTGCCAGAAAGCAAACACAGTGATCTACAAGTTTTCACCATTACTTTTTCACCCAAACATCAAGATAGATATCAAAAGACAGATAATATGTTTCACTTTTATATCAATACTCTGTTAACAATGACAAACATGGTCATTAACTGCCTCTCAGCAGGGAAAAATAGTTACACCCGAAATGAAATGTCTGAGAAAAACAGCTGCAATGGTTACTGAACTCGATAAAATAAGAAGTGAAGAAATTAGGAAAATAGTTGATATAATATCATGTATTGAACATATTGAAAGACAGCAAGTAAAATGTTTCGGTCACCTTATGAGATTGAACCCAAACCAAATACTAATACGAGCATATAACATAATAATATCCGAGCATAAGGCCAAAGGTAGACCAAAAACGGCGGATATAAAACATGAAGATAGTCTAGAACAAACATGGACTTATTGCAACCAAGGCGACATAATTGGTAGTGGAACAACAGCTGTAGCGCCCACCAGTACGCTTAACGGCAAGTGTGAATACAATAAACCATCGTTCACTTGTGGACATACAATAGATAATTGATTACATAGTGGGGAAAACTAAGAATGCATACAAAAATGAATATGTAAGGAGGAATGATGAAGGACAGTGACAGGGATGTGCAGAGAAAATCTCTTATTATTAAAAATCCGAAGAACATTAACCAACTTCTCAATGGACTGAGGGCAATCTATTCTTGAGCTTCTGATGGAGAGTGCTTGTATTGCTGTACATGTATTCCTTCCTAATCAGCTACTCCTACATAATCTACTACTTAATAAGAAGCAGAACGAAGCACAAGTTACTTTTCGAAATTCAATGATAGTGTTACTTTAAATCAGTGATCGGTAAAATACGGCATATCGAATTTGACCAGAAGGACAGTATACAATTTATAAATTAGTAGCATATTATATTCAACATGTAGTCACCAACACAGCATTTTGTGGCTGTTGTGATTTTCTAGACACTATAAATATGTTCAGAAGTTTGTCATTGCTTTCTGAACGATTTGGAGGCACAATTTCCTGAGACGGACCATAAAACAATACTTGCAGACAAAGAATATTTTTTAAACGACGTTTGGTCCTATACTACACTGTGTCCTATGCTACACGGTGTCCTGTACTACACGGTGTCCTGTACTACACGGAATAAGCTCAATCGGGTCTGCCGACCTAAAATGTGTCCACGTTTGCTTTAGGTATACAAACAAAAAAGTTATTATTTCTATAACAAAGACAATCATGCACTGGAGACATCTTAAAAGAAGTAGTCATCGACTATTAGACATCCTATAACTAGTACACATCAATTCTTATTCATCATATACCTATTACCTATCGGTTCTTAGATAGCCTATAACTAGTACGCATCTGTTTTTAGACATCCTGTAACTAGTACACATCAGTTCTTATGCATCATATACTTAGTACCTATCGGTTCTTAGACATCCTATAACTAGTACGCATCTGTTTTTAGACATCCTGTAACTAGTACACATCAGTTCTTATGCATCATATACTTAGTACCTATCGGTTCTTAGACATCCTATAACTAGTACGCATCTGTTTTTAGACATCCTGTAACTAGTACCCATCAGTTCTTATGCATCATATAACTAGTACCTATCGGTTCTTGGACACCCTATAACTAGTACCTATCGGTTCTTGGACATCCTATAACTAGAACATATCGGTTCTTAGACATCCTATAACTAGAACATATCGGTTCTTAGACATCCTATAACTAGAACATATCGGTTCTTAGACATCCTATAACTAGAACCTATCGGTTCTTAGACATCATATAAGAAGTGCACATTGATTCTTAAACACCTTACAAGAAGTCTTCATAGAATCGTGTCTGGTACTTATATTTTTATTTTGTGTGAAGAAAAGTGACTGTTCTTTAGTATCTTTACGGCAACAATGACTCTCATGTAGAAAAATGTTGCAAAAGTAAACAGAAATAAGACGATTACGATCACATAGTAACAGCACAATATGGACATGTTACAGTCTAGCAGAGTGCACCACCAAAAAAGAGGCAGGGGATGTTGGAGGTCTGTTGCAGCCAACCTTCGTTACAGAGATGGCACTTGATGATGATTATAATGAGTGAAATCTTCAAACAAGTGTCATTATATGGGTCTCTGTGCCATATCAAAGAGATGATCTCTAGAAAAGAGATGTTATCTAGGAAAGAGATGTTCTCTAGGAAAGAGATGTTCTCTAGAAAATATATGTTCTCTAGGAAACAGATGTTCTCTAGGAAAGAGATGTTCTCTAGAAATGAGATGTTCTTTCTTTTGTTTACACTGTGAATGTAATGAATATAAAATAAAACGTATTTGGCAATTGAAACGACTAAATAAGTAAGGATCGCCTTCTTCTGAAAGTCCTACGCCGTAATCCTGAACAGCATCACTTATCGTGTCTGATCCGAATTTGTCCGTACTGTTCATTGGCTGGAGACACACATTATGTGCCAGTTATCAATGATCATTCGTACCAGCCAAGATAGGTGGCTCTTTTGGAATCAGCTCGCACAGATATCCTGGAGATAAAGGCTTTAGTCAAATAAATCAGCAGATACATAACCTCGTAGTGTGCTGAGATCCGAAAGAATAATAACAAGCTATTCTGCAAATACTGAATATTTTAGTTGGCCATAGCCGACAAAAGAATAGGGAGAACATCATGGAAAGAGAAGAAAACAAATAAAGAGGTGCTAAAGACACTTAATATGAAGAAAGAATACTAAGAGAAATAAAGATCAGGCAAATAAAATACTTTGGACACATTAAAAGACATGACACCCTATTGAAGACCTTACTTGAGGGTAAAGTCAAAGGGAAGCGAGCAAGAGGTAGGCAGAGATACACGTGGGATAGTAACATTACACGATGGACAGGTTACAGTCTAGCAGAGTGCACCACCAAGACAAGAGACAGGAGATGTTGGAGATGCGTTGCAGCCAACCTTCGTTGCGGAGACGGCACTTGATGATGATGAGCCGACAATGGATTAAATAAGATCTGTGGGCTAACCCATGACCTAGTCACTAATCTTTGTTGATCAAACGTATATGTTTTCTTACTATTTGACTTGCTATAACATAGATAACAAGAAGAAAACATGATAATATGTAACAGCCAATCTTGTGACATGAACACGGATGAGCCCACCAGTCTCATTATTTCTTAAGTCGTGCATAGGTTTGCTATCCCATATCACACGTTATTAGTAACACACTAATAATGCTGACGCCAGATGTGTCAGAACGACAAGCGCAGATATCGCAGCCAAGCTGTAAAAACATCACAAGTAATTCTATTCTCTGGAATACACCATGTAACCAAAATGAGTGAGAAAGAACGCAGAAGACACACACAAAAAAGACTTCAATTATGTTACTATAAAATATGAAATTAGAATCACAACCACTGAAGAGTTTCAGGAAGTGATCAATAAATACAAGGATGATGTACATCAGTCAACTATAACACAATTTGGTGGCTATCAGACTTTTTGTTGGAGCCATATTGGTTTTACTATACAATGTATAGGTCTACCAGACGTTTCACAATATGCACGATTCGCCAGGGGAAATCTTGTCTGTTGTAGCAGTAAATAGGCAGCGGTTCATTAATTGACTGGTGTGTGGTACAGAGGTATGTATGTCTATATGTAAGCATTCTGGAAGCGAACAAGAAATACAAACCCTGTTAAACATAGTTGTCTGAGAAAATAAAAATGGAAGTATCAGCCTAAACAAGAATAATACAGACGTAAATGTTGTCTCAAAAAATATACACAACCAACGATGGAGTATACAGGTCAATGATACAATATTAACTCAAGTGGATAAAGTCAAATATCTTGGCAGCATTCTAACAGCAGATGGTCGATGATCAATTGAAATAAAGTGTTGGGTAGCACAAACCAAATCGACTTTTCAAAACATGAAAAACATTATGTGCAATGGAGCACAATCAATACACACAAAAAGAGTCGTTTTGTGAGAAGTAACTAAGATGTTTGGGTGCGGGGATTGATATTACTCCAGCCCATGATCGCTGATTTTAATAAAACAACTGATGAAGACTCATACCTAGACTGCTAGGAGAGAATGGGTCCTTTTGTTTGCCGATTGCCTCAAGATAAGTCACAGTGAAATTGTATTAAGAAAAAAAGATGCACAACTCTTGTCATTTCATCACGTAGCCACATTGAGTGGAACCGACTTACTCCCGTAAACGTAACAATTAAAACAAGATGTCAGAAAAACGGCATTCTGGAACAGAAAGAAAGTAAAACTCTTCCAGCTCGTACAGTGAACACGAGTGGTAAATGTATACTCACTCTTGAGTCATATCATCATCCATCAGCATCATCATCATCATCATTCATCATCCAACACCAACAATTATCATCATCATCAATCAATTAATCAATCAATCTATCAATCCAGTCAGTCCTTCATTCAGTTTGACAGTAAGTCACACCTGTTTTGCCAAATCTAAGATTATATGCGTGTTTTGCCAAATCTAAGATTATATGCGTGTTTTGCCAAATATAAGATTATATGCGTGTTTTGCCAAATCTAAGATTATATGCGTGTTTTGCCAAATCTAAGATTGTAAGCGTGTTTTGCCAAATGTAAGATTATATGCGTGTTTTGCCAAATCTAAGATTATATGCGTGTTTTGCCAAATATAAGATTGTAAGCGTGTTTTGCCAAATGTAAGATTATATGCGTGTTTTGCCAAATCTAAGATTATATGCGTGTTTTGCCAAATATAAGATTATATGCGTGTTTTGCCAAATCTAAGATTATATGCGTGTTTTGCCAAATCTAAGATTATATGCGTGTTAATGCAGACATAGTACACCATCAGATCAAAAATAGCAATGATTGTAAATCATAGAATTGGAAAGTGTTGTATTGGCTAGGAGGCAACAGAAATAGACATATGTAGTACATATCTCTTTATCACCATGCCGCTGGAGGCAACAAGGTTTTATCAAGCAGCGATCAAAACAGCAGAATATATGAAATCGTTTTTATGTTCTGGAATTAATGATATTTAAAAAAAATAATTAAACTCGTATCTATGTTATTGATTACTCTAGGAAGAACCATACAAATATATGGCGTAGTAGTTAAACCGTTCTCTGTGTCATCTAGAGGTCCTTGGTTCTAATTAAGTTTACGGCATCATGTTTACAAAATAAATATGTTGGGAATCCCTGACGATTGTCACTTGAAGCTACGGAATTACGTGCTATGAGTGATACTTAAGATAAGTGGTGTGCTGCTTCTTTGAGAGGAACAGAGTAACCAGAGAGCAATGAAGTTAGTCTTCTATGCGTTTTAAACCATTTTCGTTTATAAATTCCTAGGTCTAAAGATAACAGAAAACACGGAGAACGACATGTAGCAAAAATAACCATGCAAAACCCAGAGAAAGCTGTAACTCTTTATAAAAATACACGAATAAAAAGAAAATTCAATCAATCACCTGCAAAAACTGTTTGTACGCAGTTTCAAATTTCAATCGGATAATGTTGGCTCATGCACAATACGAACGAAAACTAGACTCAGCAATACAATTACTGTGTACACCTTCATCGATATATGTCTGTCTATTTTAATTCAGCGCTATTCTAAAGTAATTAAAGACACAGAAACAACATTCACAAGACATTTGTAGCTAACATTAACATTCCAACCGTCGCAAATTTACAGTAATAGGTTTTAGTCTGTTCAGTTCGTCATGAGCATCTTTGAGATTTGTTTTCTAAAAAAATAAACTACTTGATATACCGCAGTGATTGTTGCATGCCATTGTATATTAAAGACGACCGTAGAAATATATTTTTCTTAATTCAATATTAATTATATATATTTTTTACAGAAATAAATTTTTGTGATCTTTTAGAAAACTATAGGAGACGTGACTGAAAACTAAAATTTTACAGTATAATACATTAACATTCTCAAAGTTCTTTAGTTCGATTGTTTATCTGTATCTTTTCGCCCTGTAGGCACCACTGTAAATTATTCGTAAACATCTGTAACTGAACTATTTGTTAATGTTTGAGGACAATTTTTTTTACCTTGTTTGTGATCCCCCCATGAGAAATTAACTTTTCTTGAGTCAGTATCTGACGATGTAATTAAAAACTTTACTGCCTGGATAAACTGTCATCCACATCTTGCCATTATTCGTATTCTTCTTTGAGCACACAATCTATCTTTATTTGAGAATTAAACATGTATTTTCACTAGGGTATCATGTGTAAGAAGTTTGATATCACACACTTTAAATATGCTTACCTCACCAATGGATTCCCTCCCGGATAAGCTTCGCAACATGTCCTTTGAATTATAGCCAAAACTATGTTCTCTGTGTGTTCTCCGTTTACTTATTGCAGTCTTCTTGCTGGAGCTAGTTGGAATTTTGCTTTCCTGATCTACAAGGTTATGAAAGGATGCAATGTCCATTAAAATACAAGAAAGTCTATCAAGAGTGGGGAGAGGTAACGTTTCCAGCAAATTATGAAATATGTTTTTATTCATTCTCGTTTTGGTAGTTTCTACCATTTGTGAAAATTTATTGAAACATTAGTTCTGTTTCATGGAGAATTCCCATTATATTTTTGCCAGCATACGCATTAATGTTCTTTGCTACTCATAATTGTCCTTCTTTGAACATCGTAAGTATATAGTCAGTCTTTCTCACTGGAATTGTGCGCATTATTTAAGTTTAATCTAAATTTACGCATGCGGTTGCGTCTGTGGGTCTCACCAATGGCCCACTAGACAAACCAACATCAGAAAACCTTAGTAGATGACATGCCTTTATATTGAGGTTATCTTCTTATAGAAGCTTCATGGCATGTCATCTATACAATCCCGTAGTCGTAACAGTTCGATAACAGTTACCATGTTGTTCCGACAGGCTGAAGATGTGCTTGAACTAGTTACGGGCACGGCGTGGGTGGGCGTAACAACAAAGAAACCTGTCGCAAGGGCCAGAGTTGTGCCCTGATGTCGACGTCTGTTTATGCGGCATTAGACTCGAAACACCATCGAGTCGAATGGCTGCTGGAACAGAGGGCGGAGCACTTATGGGAATGTCCCACGTGCTGTGAGGCCAGTTTCTAATGAAGAATACTATATCTTATCATCCATCTGTAGCGCCGGTATCTGTCTCGGGAACTTGCACCCCTTACAAATTTCCGAAGAATTGTTTCGGAAATATCAATATCATAGTTCTTTAGAAGTTTTAATTTTACTTTTAGCGGATGATAGCTTTGTTTATTGCAAATATTTTAAATATCTCACGTCTAATACCATCTTCATTAAAGTTATGAACAATATTTCTTCATTTTTTAACTTTTGTAGATTAAATATAATGATGTATCCATCGAACAATGAAGGAGTTGTTCTATCTACCCCAAGTGCATCTTATCTGAGTTATCCTTTGAGGTGTATTGATAACACGATAAAACTACTTCTTGTAGCATTCCTTCAGAATCGTCTGTATATCATTAAAGTAACCTGCTTCATAGTTATAAATTTGCTCTTCAAACTGATGAGCGGGAACTGCAAATAGAAAGTGAAAAGTCCATAGGAAAGGGGAACTACAAGCTCCGTCAGCTCGAGACGAGCATCTAGTTACCTGTGTTCCTTACAGGCAGAGACCCAGACCCATTCATTGGCGTCTGGTAAAGCAAGAAGACCTAATCCAACTCTAATGGCGAGCCTTCCTAAACCGGAAATATGCTCGCGAAGAGAAATGGTTCAGTACCTGATGGGCTCAGGCGCTATTGGGACAAGGACACTGAGCTCTAGAACGCCTTGCTCTCAAACGCGTGGTGTGAGACTCGAACTTGGACAAGAGGTACACGATGTCGGTGAATGACACGTCGGCTAAGAGGGCGAAAAAGCTATGGTCCAACTCCTCTATTGAGTTCTTCCTCTTAAGGAACCAGGCTCACGGATGAGAAACGGTTCCGTACCCAATGGGCACAGGCACAGCACGTCCAATTACACTAGGCAATTTCATAGACAGTGGGACACCTCGTGCGAGTCAGACGAGAGCAAAAATCGTCTGGGCGAAGAGTCGCCACTACGCGTGCCTGGAGACCGATAAAGAGGCTGTCACAGGCTAAGGGTAGCCCACCCGAATTGTCAAGGCATGCCGAAATTGTATGTGCTAGGCCTACAAGGCGCATAACGGTGGCACAACGTAATCATGATCCCGGCGGAAATCGCACGGATATCCGTGATGGTTACAATGGAGCGAACGCAAAACAAACAAACAAATATAGTGCAACACACACACATACTGCTAAGATTATAGAAGTGTAAGTACTGCGGTTATATGATCTAACAATAGCAAAAAGAAAGATCTCCCAAACTAGATACATATTTTAAAGAAAACAATGTACGACAATGTTTTATTATCGTAATGAGTAATATAAAACAAAGACTATATGCCATATGCAAAATACCAAAACAAATTATTAAGTAAAAGCTTGGCAATAAAATTGTCAAACGTGTTCATGAGAATGTATATGGACTATGATAGTATACCTGGGTTCATTCCCCAGTTGAGGCGGAAATATTTTTCAGATCGCAACGGCTCTCAGGTCGACCCAGCCTTAAATGGGTACCGGATTAATCCGGGAAGCAAAGACTGCGAGGGAGAGGAGATGGTTAAAACACACTAATTTACAGAGCCTCTGAAATGTGAGATCGCTAACATCTCACACCCCTACGACATTAATAAATGATATGGGTTACTTTACTTTTATACGGACTTTATATACAATAAGTCCTTCCCATCCATCGTCAGGTACAGCCTGTGGGTTTTGACTCTTCGCCATTTCACCCAAAGAAGTAGGTACATTACGCCTATCTCGGATGAGAAAGTTCGCGGTGGTCCCTCGGGTATTGAACCCAAATATTTATGTATAACCCGTGTTGGGCAACGACAACATTCGCGTAGAGCTAGGTATGCAGTGTCCAGATGACAAAGACATGATCACCGTCTACTCAGAGTTCAGAGTTTGAGTTTCAGTACTGCTTCAGTTAGAATTTTAACAATGTGCTTTCTGACATTTATTCAATTCTTGTCCTGTGTGCCATGGGGATCTGCATTAAATCTTTTTTCCCCATACTCAGGAGTACATGTTCAAGTTTGCGTATGCAATACCTGAGTCATTACTCCTACTTTGAATGGGGTCAACTTGTGGTTAGACATACTGTGTGTTCTCGAGCATGAATATCACTTCTGCCAGTCGGTCTCGTGCTGGACATGTGTAGCTTCGTTACCACAATATCGATTCACTTACAAAACGCTGCCCTCTAGGGCGTGTTGCCTTTTTTATATTCGGTGTGCACTCATAGGATCTCCGTATCTTAGCGGGATCTACCCATTTCGGGACAATGGCATTGGTCGCCCCTCCAATGTTTCTGCTTTTTGGCAGACTGAGATGGAATGCACAGATGTCTTACACTGTGTGCCGACACTGCTGAGTGTGTTTGTGTAGAGGTCTCAGAGATATTGCATGTCTCTTCAAGACGAAATAAAGTCACGTTGCTGTGCTTTCATTTTATTAAACAATAAACACAAACACCTAAACATACATGCCCATACATACATATACACATAAACAATAAACACAAAACATATATACATAAACAATAAACACAAAACATATATACATAAACAATGAACACAAAACATATATACATAAACAATAAACACAAACACCTAAACATACATGCCCATACATACATATACACATAAACAATAAACACAAAACATATATACATAAACAATAAACACGAAGTTCTAAACAGGCATACCCATACATACATATACTTATAAATATTTATTATTCCTACATGTGGACATGAATTTTTTTTTAAATTTCCAACATGTATTGTCTGGATAGTTTTCTTCCTAGAGATTCCAATTTTCACCACCTTCGAAGCTGTCTTACATTTTTCCTGCCCCTCTAAATAATAAATGTCCCATTATTATTTCTTATTTTTTATTATACTCGTCTAGTCTTCGTCATTCGTCATTCCCTGTCATTTAAAAAAATATAATCATTATATGCATTATTTATAATTTTATTGCAGTATTTATGTCTTTGATCTTTGGAATATTCAAAAAAAATCCGTGGCGTCTGTAAATAAATTATGTCAACAATCCCCCCCCTCAAACAAAAATTGTTACCTCCTTCCTCGTACCTACTAGTGCCAAGAATCAAGAACCTCCCCCCACCCCCTCAGGCTGATTAATTATGTTAAAACAAGTTTACCTCTCCCCCATCACCCAAACCATAGCACGTAAATTAGGAAAAAGTATGTTTTGTTTTCTCATTTTAAGGAAAACATTTTGAAATTCAAACAATCTTCTCCACTACCTCTTGTCAACACCTCCTCCCCTAAATCTTGTCAACACCTCCTCCCCTAAATCTTGTCAACACCTCCTCCCCTAAATCTTGTCAACACCTCCTCCCCTAAATCTTGTCAACACCTCCTCCCCTACCTCTTGTCAACACCTCCTCCCCTACCTCTTGTCAACACCTCCTCCCCTAAATCTTGTCAACACCTCCTCCCCTACCTCTTGTCAACACCTCCTCCCCTAAATCTTGTCAACACCTCCTCCCCTACCTCTTGTCAACACCTCCTCCCCTAAATCTTGTCAACATCTCCCTTTCCTCTTGTTAACAACTGTCAAGAATATTCATACCCTCTCCCCAACTCCCTAATTGTTAACTTAGTTTATGGACATTTTATTATAGAAAACATTATTCTTCCTTCTCTTTCTAAGTTTCTTCCATAATTCATGCTTTCTCTCTCGCCTTGTGCATTTCTCTCTAAATGTGCAACAGAGTATAATAATGAAATGGCGTCATTTGATTGCCCGTAGAATGGCATTTTATTTTCTAAATCTCGGATCGTCTCCAAGAAAGAACATATTGGAAATAGCTCAAAATTAGACTTTCAAATGTTTCTTTTCGGACCACGGCCATCTTTATTACAAGGGCATCCTGATATATTTTTTCCCGATGGTGAGCACAGGCCTACATGTTTTTAATGTAATTAGTGGATATAATCATGATTTTAGAGTTATTATTATAATGTTATTTATATATATTTATTTATTATTATAATGTTATTTATATATATGTATTATTATTTATTTCAGTACATACCACTAGTTAATTGGGAAAGTGCTTACTTAACTGATATACATATATATAAAATTAAATTCACAATTATGAACACTAAAGACAAATTAAGACTGGAAATAGTTGTGCTGCTTTAATGTGCAAATTTAGCTATGTGTATTTTCCTGGATAAATTGAGTGCACTTTGATTTTGTATTTATAATCGTGTGCTTAGGCACTAGTTCTACTATTTCATGGTCTATTTCAAAGGATGCTGAGATCATGAAAGCTTGAATTGTTTATGCTGCTGCTGATTGAGTTTTTAGCCCGACCTAGTAACTGACCCCCTGAATAAATGATAGCTGATTTCACGTGAATCTCGTCCATCTGCAATGCCACAATTGTTTCCAACTCAGAAAGCTTGAATTCTTTAAAATATAAGTAAATGTGAGCCTTGTCATTATCAGTAGACAGTGAACAATGTGAAGTTAAATTTTAAAATGTATTTGCAAATGGAATACATAACAAGAGAGATTTTCAAATAAATCTGTAGCATGCATTCAGGGCCGACCCTAACAATTGAGGGGCCCAATGCGAAACGGATTGCGCAAGGCCCAGTCTGGCTAGGGGAGAGGATAATAAAATAAATTATAATATTACTTTATAGGCCTATTTAGTGCGGGCCCAATGCGGCCGCATAGGTTGCAATTGCCTAAGACCGGCCCTGCATGCATTAGATTTTTATATAAACCAAATAAGGAAAGAATAATGTGTAATTACTGTAGCTCATTCTATGTGTCCTTATTTTGAAAACTGCAGCTGCACTGATGTAAATAAGAATTGTTGTTCAGTTATCCGAATAACCAAGAAGACGGTGGACACATGACATATCTGACTGTTTAACCATGTCCTTGGAGGAGGGGAGGGGGTCAGCCCACCCAAGTTCACGAGGTGTTCAGAAGATCCTTAAAGAAGCCCACGTTCGGGAAAGAATATGTCATACGATGGTAAGATAATAAACAAAATGTTCTAACAATTTCCAAATTATTGCAATCTTCTTCTACGCGTAATATACTTTAATTTCTTGGAGAGGTTGCAGCATCAGTATCCTTGCACTGGACAAGAAGATTTTCTAACTGTGACCATCTCTCTAGTTTACTGTTAGGAATAATCCATTGTGAAAATTAAGTATAACATCACGCATCGAATATATAGAGAAACAATAACAAAGAAAATGGTTTGGAAATCTTATGAGGATGAACGATCAATTTCCCATAAGAGCTTATACGATGGAATCAGGTTACAGAGTCAAAGACAGACCTAGGAAAAGATTGATAGACACCATCAAGAGCTATTCTGAACAGACAAAGTTCTACACCTCAACCAGAGCAACACATCTGACTCAGGAATCCAGATTACATCTCTTTCACAAACCCCTCAACGGCAAGTGTGAAAGCTATGACAACACCACCACCTTGGGATAGACAATAGATAACAGTATGTGATAGCACGCTGATAGTGTACAATACAAGACAAGCGAGCATACCTTCACAACAGTATGCATTTTCTAGTTCTTATCTTCTCAATATCTTTTAATTTCACTGTGATTTGACTGCAAATTTTTTAAAACCTTGTATAACAACATCCAATAACAACCATTCAGATGTAAGATTGTCATACAAAAGATATCCAACGCAGGTTTGTTTGCATCTTTACGAGATTGTGGTACTAGAAGTTATAGGTAGGATGGAAATTCAGTAAGCAAATATTGGTATGTATCTGTTTTCAGAAGAGGCATCTTTCGATGATGATCCACATTTATCATTGAGTGTACTAGAGAGTAATATCTCATGGACGAAAACGTGTTTGACAAACCACCCTTGATTTTTTAGGTAATCAGTAGTTTCGTGAAACTCTTCTATCTTTCCCTAATATTAGATTCTCATGAAAATCTAAAGTCGCATTTCTATTGGTTATACTGCAGTGGCACTTGCGTCAAGGAAGACAACAAGTTCTAGACATTTTAAAGTAACTAATAAATCAATACTAAACTGTGTCTGTTTCACCGGTTACTGGTACACATAAATATATTCTTCAAGAAATCATAATTGAAAGTAAAACTGTGAAAATAAGACGTTTTGCAGATTTAAACTCAGACAAACATACACACAGTCAGTGAGTTCTTCTTTTGTCAAGTTTGGCACATAGGGCGGATGTCATAGTTCTCCATGCATGTCGGTTAGTTGCAAAGGATTGCAGGTCTTGTGCATTTATGGCTGTTGATTTTAATTCATTCATAAATGTTCTTCTGAGCGTTGTTTTTTATCTTCCCTGTTTTCTTTCCCGTCTCGTGTCTACATAAAGGCTTGTCGTGGAATTTTGTCTTCCTTCATTCTAAATATGTGGCCGATGTATGTCCAGCGGTGTTTTTTGATGATGTTCGTCACATATTCTTGTTTTGTCTCCTCTCTTAGTATGTCGTTTGATTTGAAATCTTTCCAATTAGTACTTGTAATTTTTTCTGAGGAATCTCTTCTCTAAGGCAACTAACTATGTATCCATTATTGCGGTAGATTTCCAACTTTCAACATACACACACATTATACTAAATCCATTCAAAACAATCGTATCCCAGAAATTACCCTTTTCGTGACATTGCCTCGCCTTCTCTATAGTTTGATGACGTTTAGGTCTCTATTTACTGTAACTTCTTTTTTTAAATATCAAACTCCCTGTCCATATATCGAAAAATTCCAAATGGATGGTGTTGTTATGAGAGTTGATGGCGTCTTTTATCATTATCACTATCCGTGGATCTACTTTTTATCATTATCAATATCCGTGGATCTACTTTTCATGAGCTCACAATAATGAGATCAACCTGGTGTGCTTTCGAAGCCTGAAATTAGGGAGAGTTGACAATGGATTAGATAGAAATGCTGAAACTACATCACTAGAGCCTGCTTGATGAGGTCATCAAGGGCTGTTAACAAATCTAAGCTGAGATTGAGGTATTCGTTAGTTGGTAACAAATCTAGGCTGAGATTGAGGTCATCGATAGTTGTTAACAAATCTAGGCTGAGATTGAGGTCATCGATAGTTGTTAACAAATCTAGGCTGAGATTGAGGTCATCGATAGTTGTTAACAAATCTAGGCTGAGATTGAGGTCATCGATAGTTGTTAACAAATCTAGGCTGAGATTGAGGTCATCGATAGTTGTTAACAAATCTAGGCTGAGATTGAGGTCACCAAAGGTCGTTCACAAATCTACGCTAAAATTGAGGTCACTAAGGGTTGTTAACAATTCTAAGCTGAGATTGGGGACTGTTAGATTTAATGTGGCACTAGAAAATTTGGAGCATCTGAATCAGAGGGAAAGGCGTGTTCTGTCAGCCAGCCACATGAACCATCAGTATATATACTCGTTGACATTATTTTGGGCGAGATTGATAAACTATGAACATTCCCGGAGTGATTTTGGTTCATAAATAGTAACACATAACCAAACATCAATAACGACAAAAGAAAGCGCATAACTGTTATTCTAGATCATGTGTGTGGCGATATCTAGTTCCACAGCAAGAAACCTAGAAACTGATATATGGCTACAATAACATATATAATTAAGGTTACGTACAAACGGACACGCAACAATATTACTATATATCCACACGGTCGTTTTCATATTGTAGATGGTTTATTTAGTAGATTCATTTGATTAGGTAGATTTTGTTACACATTCACCATTTAGTCTTTCGCTAAGTGCGTACCTCCAGGTGGATTATGACACATATTCACAATTGTTGTTAAGCGTAGAAGCGTGAGCCTTCGCTTTTATGATAGCCCCTGTTGCGTTATATCTATTATTGTTTGATGTTATCTATCAATTTCTTTCTTGTTCTCCCTCTGGTCTGCCGTGTAACCTGATCGTGTTTGATTATTATGTGCTTTGTAGAGACCTAGGTGTATTTCATTCTCATAAGATGTTCATATGTCCATTGTTATCTATCGATATATTCAATGCATGATATAAAGTATTCGATATTTTGTTCCCTCATTTCGTAACCTGTGAAATATGCTAAGTTTTATATTATTTCTGCAGTAGATAATTGTATGTTCTTAGCTTTCACTATCGTGGAGATGTCCAAGTCTGGTATTGGTAACAGAATAATATTAGAAGCATAATCTTTATCATTTACTATTTAACGTAGATCTATATCATCGGATGTTTAGTTAAGTGATGACAGCTCCAGGATTTAGTAAACAACTATAATACTATCCATGATAATAAATACTATCCATGATCATAAACAATATCCATGGACAATAAACACTATCTGTGGACCATAAAGAATACCCATGGACAATAAACACTATCCGTGGACCATAAAAGCTATCAATGACCAGTCTCCTGTAAAGAAAAACTGTGTACATAAAATGTAAACGTATACTGAAATGCCGATTGTGATTATTTCCATGCATTTCGTTTGTAGGCTTTGGCTATTTTTGGCATGTGACTCCAAGAACATAAATAGTGATAAGCGAAATTCATGACGATAATCAATCACGTAACGAATGAAGTCCTAATTAATTATGTACAGAGGTCTTATAGCTTCGTCGATGGTCACTCGCTATTATCACACTCTGCATTTATGTTACGTACTGCAGAGATAATTTATTGGCTGTAACCGCATTATCAAAGCTGTTGCCACAAGGTGTGTAAAGTTTTTATTTCGATTCTGAAAATTAAAATTAAAATCACATATTTACCGTGATTGGGTTTCAACCCCTGCCGAAACGTCTATGGATGGGTGTCAGCGGAACGAACCTACATTAAATCCCGTCTGCTACATTCTGATTTAATGCACCTACACTTAAGTCCGTAGATACAACGGAGGGGTGTGAAGTGTTCAACCCCCTCTTCTTCTTTAGAAAATCACAGCATTACGTGTAGTACTTGATTTTTAGGCAAAATACATATTACCCCCCCCCCCCAACGATGTTTCGTAAAAAACGTCACTAAACACTCTTACGAAGGAGTTTCACCAAAGAATCGATAATTGACGTTTCCTTAAGTCTAAACTCCCACCCCTCCCCCCTTTTAATTAAGATGTCACTACGTTTCCGCTAACAGTGATTTAGACATGTATGAAAATGTTGAGGGTGCTTAATGGTTTGTATGCACCATTGCCTGTATCGGAATTCGAGTCCGGTACACTGACCTGAAAGCCGTGTTGGCGCAGTGGTTAGCGTACTGGCTTCGCATATGAGTGGTCCTGTGAACATTGGTTCATTCCATAAAATGCGTACCGGGTTAATCCTGGAAGTAAAAACTGCGAGGGAGAGGAGATGGCTACCGCCTTCATTTACAGATCCTCTGAAATGTGAGATCGCTAACGTCTCCCACCCCTACGGCATTTAATAAATGATATGGGTTACTTTACTTTTTTTTTATTACACTGACCGTTACAGACGCGTTCTGCACTACACCGCCACAGAACCGGACTTGAGAAATAAGCTGATCCATAGTTACACGAAGAATTCAACAACACAACAATCTCTTGAAGAAGTATGCAAATCATATAGCTTCTCCACAATCTACATCTTGAACTGTTTTTCTCATTTTTTTTCTGGATAAATCGATCGAAGATCTTTCCGTTCAAATATCTCTTTTGGGCATGTGTGTGTAATGTGTACATATATATAATCGAAAAGTATATGTATAATGGGAAGCGAAAAGTATCTATCAAGGGAGTCTGTTGCTTCAAGAAAGGGTTTTTAAATTGATTCTTAACGCTAATGAAAATAGATGTTTCTTGTCGCTGCATTACGTTTTATTTAGTTTTTATGCGTAGCCACTTTTCTGAAAGGAGTTTTCATTGATGAATAATTCTTGTGAGATCGATTTCAAACTCCTGCTACTTGACAGGATATAGTTCAAAGAACGAAATGTGGTGTACACTGGTTTACAGCTTGCCTAACATATCAGCATTTTTCGGTAAGATACAATCATTCACCCCCTAAATGTTTTTCGCCAAAACGAAGTTCATCCAAAAATCTCATAACACGGAAACTACCCGCTTACAGTGAGAAATTCTATTTTTTAAAGTAAAATGACCGTTTTATTGAAGACGAATATACGGTCAGGCACATTTCAGTTCCCTACAAGCATGGGTCCTCAACATACCTCCTCAGTCTTGCCCTATTATTAGTTTATTATAACCAATGCATCAAAGGATATCCCATACAGAGGAGATTACAACACTAAAACAAATAGGAAGTGATAACACTAAGGATAGGATTAAAAATATGGTACTTTTAACAACAAATTAATAAGTTAGAATACATATTAATGAAAATGATAAATAATACGTATACATTTTTTTTAAAAACCACAAACACATTATTTACGCTGCAGTCACAATATGACCTTTGTCAATAAAAACAACTAGAACAAATATATTGAAATAAAAACAAACTAGATTATTCTTATGAGCCATTTAACAGTACACAATATTGTGTTAGGACATGACAACATGAGACGCATCGTCCACAGAGGAGACCCTGTCTTTAGCTATCATTTTCAGCACTTTCCCTATTCTACCAAGATTGTGTTTACTTACCTATTTCTGTATTACATTTAATTAGCTGTCTTTATTACACGTTTCTCTACAATAATCATTACTATATTAGTAGATTTATGTATGTTATACAGCTTCATGTTTTCATTTGTGTATCTAATTTGTGTTTGTGCATTCACCGTTTAGTCAGTACATATTGACCTACCGGTGGTTTCTTAATATATCTTCCTTATTGATATTATTCAACAAGCTTTCTGCCAGTTTGACGACGTATCGTCAAGTGTACAAGTGCGTAAAACAGTGCAACTGTATACAAATTATAGTAACGTGTATTATTAGGTTTATAACACGTGATGACTAAGGTTGCGAAGCGAATTTGTATCACCTGAATGGAGCCGGTTCAAATCTCGTCTCTCTACATTATCCTTTCCCCTAAAAAAATGTTTAAATATTTACCAAAGCGTTCTTCGTCTCATGTGACATACATGGTCTTCCGTATGGATTCTCTGAACACTCTGCGATTCTGGGCTAGTTGACATGCCACAGCTAGAGGTGCTGTGAAGCCAGTTTCTAATCAAGCATCAAGATATATATCACTGCACCATCATCGTCTTGGATGTCCTTTTCCCACGTTGCCGTTAACTCTACCTTCGGCTATTAATCTTTCTATGAAATTATGTCTCTTTATATGACCAAAATACACAGTTTTCTTGTTAAGAATTCAGCCCTTTTGGGCGTTTATTTACATTAATACTATTTGATTTTTCTTTTTAACTGTCCATGGTATACGTAAAATTATTCTGTAGCATCTTATTTTGAAAGCAGTGTTTCTCTTTGCTATTATTTTATTCAATGTTTATGTCTGCCAACAGTATATTGTCACTGGAAATACATATGTTCTGATCATACATAGTTTGGCTTTGCTGCTGATAATATTGCCAACGAGTTTTCATTTGCATAAGTTTCAATGTCTCCATTGCAATCCTTCTCTTGATTTCGACAGCGCAGTCTCTTGGCTATTTATGTTTGTGATCATACTAGCAATTTTTACTCGTGTGCAACAATGCTTCTGTTTCTCTTTTAGGCATTTCATCTCACAAAATTTGAAAGTCATTTGTCCACCGGTGTCTTGTGCGGCCTTTGCCCCTGTTGCATTCTATCATCCCCTTCAGTAACACTCTCTCCATGCCGCCCTGCCTCTTAATGTAACCGAAGAAAAACTAGATTTTCTTTAATATGCTGTTCAGAAGCCAGCATTCCCGGACGTTAATTGTTATGGTTTATTTAAACCTCCTGGTTTGTTTTCCTTGTTACCCATGGTATTCTCAGAACTCTTCTATAGCACTCCTATTTAAATGATGTTATTCTCTTGGTCACTGTTTTATTTAGTGTCCATGCTTTAGATCCATATGTCGCCACATGAAATACACATGTTCGTAGTAAACACAAAGTGGTTCTTATGTTAGTACCCTGCCATAGTTTCTTTAACTGTTTTAATTTTGACAGCGTCATTCATGTTCTTTATTATGAAAATCACAAATTTCGACAGCGTCATTCATGTTCTTTATTATGAAAATCACAAATTTTCACAGCGTCATTCATGTTCTTTATTATGAAAATCACAAATTTTCACAGCGTCATTCGTGTTCTTTATTATGAAAATCACAAATTTTCACAGCGTTATTCATGTTCTTTATTATGAAAATCACAAATTTTCACAGCGTCATTCATGTTCTTTATTATGAAAATCACAAATTTTCACAGCGTCATTCGTGTTCTTGTCATGAAAATCACAAATTTTCATAGCGTCATTCATGTTCTTGTCATGAAAATCACAAATTTTCACAGGGTCATTAATGTTCTATATTATGAAAATCACAAATTAGACTACGACTACTATAGAACAGCACTGCCAACCATCACATCTCAAACCAATTGAGCCCTTTTCTTTGATATGTGGTCGTATACAGTGACATTCTTCACTTATGTCTATGTAGTGTTCATCTTCTTGTTCTTCTCGTTCACAGTTGAATATGTCTATACAGCAAGTATTTTGGTGGGAAAACACGTTGTCTAGTCGTGTTGCGTGATACCATGGGATCTGGTGCGCCTTTCGGACTGGTATCTCCGACTTTTTTACTTTTAAGCACCATTATTTACTTGAGCATGTTTTCTGATCCAGCTGGATGCCATTGATGGCATGACTAATCATTGTTTCCAGTTAGGTTGGCTGGAATAAATTCCATTTCTACTTCAAGAAGTTGGTTATGATGTGGTTGTGTTCATTATACATGTCTTTTGGTTGAAACGTCCATGTGTGTGTATTTACCAATGTGTTTCCAGAGATTAAAAAAATGTAATTGCAGTGTTTTCAATTTTTGCTTGTTTATACTTAATTTTTTCCTAATTCATTTCTGTTATATTTGTGTCTTTTCGGGACTTACCAAATTTTCTTTTATTTAGATACCTCTTTGCAATCACATTATGTGATAATTTATTCTTTGTCAATTTATAACCAAAAAATACAACAATAAGTATCCTATTTATTGGCCATCAGCTCAGGAATAATTATCACAAAATTACTACAAAATGTAGTTTAACGTTACATATAACACGTGTTACACGACATTCAATTCTTGTAACTCATGTGTGACCATGCAGGTGCGTGTATTGTTCTTCATTGAGATTGAACAGTGAGTAGTCGTTCATCTGCATGACTAATCGCATATAATTATTCAGATATTCCATGTTTAGCAACATAGTATCAGGCTTATCCCGGAATTAATAAATATGCAGGTTTTTTGTTCGCAAACTGTGAGTAAATATGCATCGTATTCGCAAACTGTGAATACGGTAATAAATATGCATTTATTGTATTCGTGAACTGTAAATACGGTAAAAAAATATACATGTTTTGTGTTCGCAAACTGTGATTACGGTAATAAATATGCATTCATCGTATTCGCGAACAGAAAATACGATAATAAATGTGCACATAGTGTGTTTGTCCGTGCGATATATTTTTTTCATTATGATGCAAATCTTCGAAATGCCGCCCCGTTATATAGTTTTTTCTTCAGAATGCCCAAACCGACAATGTATTTTAGTGGTGCCGCATGATGCGGCCGCCTCGCTCTAGGGAACGGCCCTGGAAGTGTGTTCTCTAACTGTGGATAAAGTAATAAATATAACTGTATTGTGTACGCGAACCGTGAATGCGGTAACAATATAATTAGAAATAATCATAAAATATAGAGTAATAAAATACAGGTAAAGAAAACGGAAAATAACTATTCATAAAAAAATGTCAACAGTTCAGGAGGGGTTTTGGCCAGAACAGATTTGACATTTGTTGACAAGAGGGAGAATTTGACAAAAAGTTGATGCCAAGAATAACATTTTTATACGCCAATTAAATTGTTACAATTTGAAACATTTTCAACCAATTTGAAACATTTCATGTAGTTTTTCGTATTTGTTTCTGGTGGAATATTTGTTAAAGGCGGAGCTAAACAAATTCATAATTAAGTAAAATAAAGTGAAGTCAGGTAAAGTCAGGTCAGATAAAGTTGTATAAAGAGTGCGAAAAACTTTGAAAATTGATTTTGTTCTATTCGTATAACCCCATATGTACTCTCTTAGTAAACGACCATACACACCGTCCGCCGAGAAAACCACTGCCCTTAACATGTAAATATATATTTACAAGCAATTATCCCCCCAAAAAATATAAACAAGAGATTGATGGGGTTGATTCTGCGATATCTTGCGCACAAAAGCGATCCGCTTAACAACTATTCCGGGTAGAGCCTTTAAACGAATGAAAAGTATATTTAATGTAAAGTAATTAAAATAATACGAAAGCAATGCTTGGTAACATTAATTGTATCAACATATTACATGAATGTGGTATTTATTTTGTGGAAAGATGTCATTTTTCTTGTTATTTACCACCTTTCCTCACCATATATATATATATATACATATTAGTATTCGTCATATACAACGCATTTCTCACGATCTATATATAGTAATCGCCATATAGAACACAATCCTCACTATATATTTAGTAATTGTCATATAGAGCTCAATCCTCACGAAATATTTATTAATTGTTATAAAGAGCGCAATCCTAAGTAATCTTATTTTGATGCCCATGATATATTGGAAAAATTATAGATGTGGGCTGTCCATAAATTATGTTAAATATTGGGGAGTGGGATGTTGTTTTAAAAAGTAGACAGTTGACAATAAACAGAAACGTTACAATTTGTTTGCTTCTTTTAGTCGTTAGCTTTACCATTGACATTTTTCGAATTTGAAATTATTTTCTCAAACTCTAACATAATCCTTCAATTCTCTTGCACATTTTGTGTAAAAAACAGTTCGATGGGTGGGGAGATAACAATTTTTTTTAAATATAATTATGGGGTGGGGGAGGGTAATCCCTAAATCTTGAATCTGTTGACAAGGGGATGGAAGGTAACAGAAATATATAAAATCTGTTGACAAGGGGATGGAAGGTAACAGAAATATATAAAATGTGTTGACAAGGGGATGGAAGGTAACAGAAATATATAAAATGTGTTGACAAGGGATGGAAGGTAACAAAAATATATAAAATCTGTTGACAAGGGGATGGATGGTAACACAAATTGATAAAATCTGTTGAGGCAATTTATGGATAACCTCAAATGTTTAGACTAGAAAGGATGTCTTCATATCATCTCTACTAATTTGATACATTCTTTTGAAATACACTATCTAATGTTAATATTATATAGTATGAGAGGTGAAGGTTTTTGGAATATATAAACATTATATATATATATATATATTTAATGAACTGTTCTTGAAAAAAAAAACTAGCGTGGTGTGCTTGTCATTGGTTGGTTGCGGATCCAGCGGTCTATGGGCTCATGGCCTTTGGCCCACAATTGCTTGCCATTAGCGCCGACAATTTTATTTAATGTAACGAATATCTTTGTATCTACCGCCCCAGTCCAATGTGTTTGGTCATTGCCGCAAATGAAATGGCGGAACGGTACATATCGTTCTCTGGACTAAATATGAACAGATAAAGATGGAGTTAACTTTCTCTTTGTGTACAACTCATCTTACTTACTCCTGTCTTGGTGTTTTGATTCGTCTCTACTATACCACTAAAATGTTTTGCCAGGATCTGCTTCTTCTTTGTTCGGTCTAGCCGCGCTTATATCTGAAGTTTTCTTTCTTCTATAAAATGTGCGCTGAGGTCAGTAGAGGAATTTTCTTTCCACTGTTGTTTCTTTGGGCCAGTGCAATTGCCACAACATTTCATATTTCCAGTATTCCTGAAAAATACGATTCGCTTTCCGAGGTATCTGTCCACATGTACACATGCTCGTGTTGACAATTTTGAACTTTGTATACACGTGGCTGTAGTAGGTGTGTCCTGTTCTGAGGTGCATAAATACATTTTGTTCTGCTATGTTAATAATTTGGTAGTCATCTTGTGTTGGAGTTTTGCTTTAATCCTCTGTTTCTTCGGATAGTGCGTTATTGGCATATCTGATTGATCATAAGCAGCTTTCTCATTAGCTAGACGATCTGTTTTCTCGTTTCCAGGTATTCCGCAATATAATGGTATCGACTACAACCCCAGTCTCCATGGTAGAGATCAGCACTGAATAGTGCTGTCGCCAGCCCCAGTTTTCTCGAAGTTTGTGATTAGGGTGATATGGCTTGTGCTATCCTGCTTTAGATCTCATTTGAGCACCGGCCATTGGTTTGGTTTCTTGATATGCAGTAATATTATGTTTTCTCGGAATATTGATGACTCTTTCATCGTCTTCTTTGTCACCCTCTGCCTTTTGCTGTTTATAATATGTTGTATGTTCTTGTTGTTGGCTGATAAGGGTTAACTCGCATTGCGTGGCCAAACCACTTCAGTCCCAGTTGTTCAATATATTTGACTTCAGACGTTGTTCCAACAGTTGTTGCTAACTCTTCATTCCTCATATGCTGTCTTCTTATTTCGTTTACGGATTTTCTTAGACATCTTTTTTCACACGTTGTACGTTTTTCCTTTTGTTCTTTAGTTAGTGTTAATTTCAGTCTTGTATTGATAACACAATGTCGGTATGAAGATTTAATTCATGTTTTGCATTTTGTTTTCCATCGGGTTAAATTTGTGTTTACCAATTGGAGTAAGTAAATTATTTACATAGTTGGATTGTTTTTAAAATTATTATCTCGGCCTCTGTCCATTCTCCGTCGTCTGTACAAATCCTCTCACGATGATTAAATGCATGCACTTATTTCAGTATTTAATCATTTATCTTTATTTTGAGTGTATTGGGTTCTCTTGCTTATAGAGATTACATCGATTTTACTTTCTTTTGTTTCGATCTTTGATGGATATTCTAATTTTCTAGAGCAGATATATGTGAACACTACACCCTCTACCAGTTTTCTTGAGTTGTCATAGTTTCATCTTTAACTGAACAAAGTACAACAAAAGCACAATTAATACATCCTCAGAATTTATCAAACTGTTAGCGTTGCCATCTTGAACGTATCTGTATAAGGGAGATTTATAGATAGTCCCCAAAAAGAGACTTTCCAATGTTCCAGTATCGCTGAATTACCACGTTGTCAGGTGCACAGCACACAGTTTTGGTTCACCAATCGCACCATTCTTCTGTCAGATTTATTTACCCATCCGCAGTGATGGCACATCTACGGTCCCCAATCACCTAAGGGCAGGGCCGGTCTTAGGCCATTGCAACATATGCGGCCGCAGTGGGCCTCGCACTTCATAGGCCCATAAATTCATATTATAATTTATTTTATTATCCTCTTCCTTACCCAGACTGGGCCCCGCGCAATCCGTTTCGCATTGGGCCTCGCAATTGTTAAGCCCTGCCTAAGGGTTAACCAAAAAAGACCAATGGTGCAATGTCCACTGACTAGTATCTCTTCTTCATCCATGAGGATTACTTGATAGAAGACAAAAGCAAGAAATCAAGACAAGATCTGCCTTTTTCACAGGTATCAGGCTGTCAGCCTTAAAAGAAGACTGACCACTTTTTGCACTCTTAACCAAATGCCGAGTTGAGTTCAAGATGGCCGATGTCTATTCTAACAGGATAAAGTGTCGTGTTTATATTAAAATATTATAAGATGTACAATACTATTGACATTCTGGATTACACCTGGAGGAAGATATTTCTCTATTACATCATAAGAGAAGTGTCTAAAGTGGATAAGTGCAGTAATAAGTTTACAAAGTGAATATGTAAACAACGGTGGAGAAGATAACAACAAGTATGGCCGTGAACAGCTAGTGGCTAACGAGGGGAAATGGGCAATACCGAGTGAACTTACTACACAGCGCTTAACCTGTGACTGACCTAGCACGTCGACAGGGGATACACAAAGTGCTCAAAAAGAAACTTAAATGGAGAGGAAGGCACATCACACGCAAAAGAGATCAGCAATAACAACAAAAATAGCAACTATCAACATCTGCGGCATTAAAGACAAGGAAGAACAACTCATAGAAGAAATGATTAAAAGGAAAAAAATTTTTTTAGGAATTGCAGACACAAGAACAAAAGGTAGAGGTGTGAAGATCTTTACAATTACACATTCAGGTGTAAACGAGAATGACACTGCGAAACATGGGTTTATAGTGGAAGAAAAAACTGCCAAATACATTTTAGAAATAAGCTATACTTCAGAAAGAATAATGAGCATTACAATATTAGAAAACAACTAAAGAACAACTTACATACAAATTTACTCCCCATGCAACAACAACCAGATAGACAGTGAAGAATTATATGAACTATTGAATGAAAACATAAACAAAATAGATAAAGAGGATGACCTAATAGTAATGGGATATTTTAACGGAAGGCCAGGGAAAAGAACGAGTGAAGACTGTAGATACCTAGGACCTTTTGGGGATACACTAACAACAAGAAATCAAAATGGAGACATTACTAGAGATATGCAGTCAAAACGAACTATATATCACGAATACTTTCTTTAAATACAGAGAGTCACATATCTATACTTGGCACAAATGGAACAAGCATGAATGCAGAAGCCAGATTGACTTCATATTAACAAAAACCAAGAACAGAAGACAAATCACGGACAGTAGAGCCGTACCTAATTTATCAGATGATACAGACCACCATATGGTGATGGCTACCATCAGAAAGCCATATGCAAGCGAACATATTGATAAAATACACAAGAAAGACAATGACAAGATCATTAGAATTAACAAGCTTCAAGATGAAAACATATTAATAAAACTCTTTGAAAGACAAATAGCAGAAAAATACAAGAAATTAAACCCAGAAACAAGATCAGTAGAAGAAGAGTGGACACAATTTAAAACCTTAGTAATGAACACAGCTAAAGCAATATGTGGTACTAAACAACGTGGTAAAGCGGGGAAAAAGAGCACCACGTGGTGGAGTGAAACTATAAGACAAGGCGTGAAAGAGAAAAAGAAACTATACAAAGACTGGAAACATAACAAAGAACAAGAAACATATGAAAAATATACATTAGCACGAAAAAAAGTAAAACAACTGATTAAAGAAGCTAAAAGTAAATCATGGTCTGATTTTGGCAAGAACTTGAATAATGATTACAAAACAGCTACAAAACGCTTCTACAAAACAATCAAAGTTATGAGAACCAGAACAGAAAATCATGATCCTACAGAACTAATAAATGACAGAGAAGGTAATCCCATTTCAAATAGGCAAAGAGCATTAAAAAGATGGAAAGAATACTTTTCTGAGTTACTAAATACAACACCAAGCAATAATACAGCAAAAGAAACCATAAAGAGTTGTAATGAACAAGAGCCAAATATTCTCATAGAGGAAATTGCTGAGGTCATAAAAAAGGCAAAAAATAACAAAGCTCCAGGGATAGATAACATACCACTAGAAATTATAAGAGCAGCAGGAGAAACAGGATTATATTGGCTACATAGAATTTTTAACACATCGTGGAGGCAACAGAAGACACCAACAGACTGGAGAAAAGCTATCATAGTGCCAATATGGAAAAGGAAAGGCAGCAAAAGAGACTGTAAACAGTACAGGGGAATTTCCTTGTTAAGCCATGCAGGAAAACTATATGCAAAAATAGTAGAGAAAAGACTGAGACCTGTAATAGAACAACAACTTAGTAATACACAAATGAGTTTTAGAAGAAACAGAGGATGTACTGATGCAATATTTATTCTGAAACAGCTGGAAGAGAAGTCAATAGAATACAACCAAAATTTATACATATCCTTCATAGATCAAGAGAAAGCATTTGACCGAGTAAACAGAGAAAAACTATGGGAAACATTAAAAATTTATGGAGTATGCCAACATTTAATTAACGTTTGTAGAAGTCTCTATAACAACAGCAGTTGCACTATAAGAACAGCTGCAGGCTACACAGAGGACTTTGTGATTAGCACAGGAGTAAAGCAGGGATGTGTATTATCCCAACTACTTTTTATTACATACATGGACCATATAAACAAAACAGCAAATTCTAATGAAGCAAATGAACTGCTTTTTTGCAGATGACCAGGTTTTATTCCACAACAGCATTAAAAACCTGCAAGACCACCTAAACACAATAGACACAGCGGGCAAGCAATTTGGAATGAAAATCAACATAGACAAAACAGAAGTAATGAATATTGCAAGAGAAAAGGAGAAAATCAACATACAGATAAACAATAAACAACTAAAACAAGTATATGAATTCAAATATCTGGGCAGCACATTGAGATATGACAACAAACAAGAAGCAGAAATAAACACAAGATGTAATAATGCATGTCAGATCAATGATCAATTTACACCTTTACTAAGAAACAAAGATATTATACACTAGAAACAAAGAAAGCGCTTTTCAACACCATTTTCTTACCAACATTGTGTTATCAGTGTCAAACTTGGATATTAGATTCTAGAACAATACATAAGATTAACACCACTGAAATGAAATGTGTGAGACGTATGATTGGAGTTAGCTTGAGAGACAAAATCAGGAATGAAGCACTAAGGAAACAATTAGGGATCAAGCCAACAATAGAATACATACAGAAACAACAAGTTAAATGGTACGGCCACATAACCAAACAGAAAGAGCAAAGTATTATCCAAAAAACACTTAACAAACGATACGAAAACAGGAGACCTATTGGACGCCCTCGTAAAAGGTGGATAGATAGTGTATTAGAGACACTCGGAAATATAACAGCAGAGGAGGCAAATAGAAGGGCAAAAGACCGTACACTCACTCTCCCCTCAACACCGAAAGGTACATGAGGACAGAAAAAAGAAGAAGAACCAAATGCCCATACTCCGATTGTCATACGGTGGGGACTAAAAGAAGAGATCGAAGAAGCATCAATCGAATCAGCAACCTGATAGCTTTTTAAAACTCTTAATTGCACATGGCTATTGTTCAAAGTATCAGCGCTAGTGCACTTATCCATAAGCACTCGCGAACATTCTACGAAACTCACATAATAACGCCCACTTTCAAACGAAGCGGGGAAATAAGAAGAGAAAATACAATATAACCAAACAAGTCGACAGAGCAGAAGAGAGAGCCCGTTAATGAATTTCCCGAGGGAATTATAGGATTGGGTATGTGACTTGAACTTTCTTGTATTATGCGTAATCAAAACAGAACTAGTATCATTACTATATATTGTTGTTGCATTACTCTTAGCAAAATGTAAATATAATTAACATACTCAAACTAGGTGCTCAATTGTATTGCATTAGTTTGAGAACCATAGGTGCTCAATTGTATTGGGTTTGTTTGAGAACCCTAGGAATTGCGAGCGATTAGCTCTTCCTTCCTATGTGCAGTGGGGTGGTTTTTCTGAGCTTTTTTTCCTGACCCAGGAGCCTTAACTTTTGTGTTAGTGCAATGCCTATTGATGGAGCCTTCTACTTTGAGGGGATCTATAATTGTATAGATGAACGCACGTGTATTTCCGGGGCCCGAAATAGGAGCAAAGAATAGCAACACTGTTTACCTTTCACGCATGTCGTAAAAGCCGAGTAAGGAGGTTATGCGATGGAGTTGGCTGCCCCATCCCATATAGGGTCAGTGACCCAAAGCCATGCTGAAGTCGCATGTGTCAGGCCGAAAGGCGCAGATATTGAAGCAATGCTGTAAACCATGACACAACGCATTCCGTTCTCCGGACTACATCCTGCTAATCTACAGGAGTTTGAGAATGAACGCAGAAGAAGAAGAAGAAGTATAGATGAACCTTGACAAAACGTCCATAAGAGAGCCGCAATATAACGGTATGTCATCTACTAAGGTTTTCTGTTGCACGTGTGATTTTTCTAGTGTCTCATTGGTGAGATCCACAGTCGCAACAGCATGCTTGCTCAAGTGTATACGTAGTTATTGAATGCGTTATTATCAAATGAAGACGGATGTGTCAAGCCATTTCCGTAAATAAAACGGCGAAACAACGCAATTCCATTCTCTGTACTACATCATGCTACTAAATCTAGTAGCACCATCGTCCTGCTGCAATAGCGATCCATAGGGAATTTGAGAATAAAAGTTGAAGAAAAAAAGATTCAACGGGAAAATTACAGATATAGACGTATTAGTAGCGAATTAAGGACAAAAAAAATATTGTGCAATTGTAACTATCAGCGTGTATAAAGTTGATAATCTGCTGGAGCAGCCAGATGACTATCGGTATAGCATGAAGTGATGTGAAATCAAAGAAGGATGAACCCAATTTATCCAATACGTCTTCTATGTCGTTGGTTACTATCTATGGAATTTTTTTCGGAGATCCCTGTGAATTATCACTTGAGGGAGTTACGTGCTATGAGTGGTACTCTCGGCAGGCGGCGTGCCGCTTCGTTTAGAGGGACGGAGTACATATGGGAAACCCCCATCGAGGCCAGAACCTTGAAGTGGTGATGGGGCTTAGTTCAGCCATCAGAGGCTGGAAACTAAGACTGGTCGGGCACTCCCACTCGAGCAGGACCATAGTCCGGCCCAAGTAAGCAGAGTGCTGAAGACGGAGGCAACCAGCCAAAAGGCGCACAGATAATCAGGTTGCCACGCATAAAACACAATGGAAACATGTCTGCATCTAATAAACGTTATGGTGCCTGCCCTGTGGCGGACGTTCAGGCAGGGACGGTGCCGGGCCCTATACCTCGAAAGGGCCCAACCTCAGTTACTGGAAGTCCTTCTCAATTGCCCCGAGGAGCCAGGAGGCAAGGGAATAGAGCTACTGGCCAAACAAACAAACGACCAATAAAAATAATGCACTGGAATGCTGAGGGTGTCAACAGTAAAAGAGATGGATACAGCAAAAAATTGGAACTTGAAAATGTCCTCAGTGAAGAACAAGTAAATATATGCTGTATCCAAGAAACACACCTCAGCAGCGACATAGCCTTCAAAATCAGAGGCTACCAGTGCTACCGATCTGACCGAAAAGACAGGCGAAAGGGTGGAATTCTGACACTAGTTAAAAACAATATCAGCGCATGTCAGCTGGAAGTATACATGGACGGGGCAGAATACCGGATGCTCCACCTAAAAACAGACAGTGCAGAATTCCATCTCCTGAACTACTACTGCCCAAATGATAAACCATTGGCACTAGACACAATTCCAGACAAAGAAAGGCTTATGGTGTGTGGTGACTTCAACAGCCACTCTCAGAGCTGGGGCTACGATCATATCGACAAGAGAGGTGAGGAACTTGAGAGCTGGCAGGATGAAAATAATCTCATTCTTATTAACCAGCCAGCAGACTCACCAACCTTCTACTCGAGAGCATGGCACACCACCTCTACACCAGACCTGGCATTCTACTCACCAGGCCTGGAATGGAACATTACACGTGTCGTTGGAAAGCAGCTTGGGGGTAGTGACCACAGACCAGTATTTCTGGAAATTCACAATGAATATACCAAGGACAGCAGCACGCTCACTAGGTGGAAATATAAGAGGGCAGACTGGAAAATGTACCCGCATTTAACCAGTGTTTTAGCTAAGGACATGAACTTGGACAAAGACATCAATAGAGCAGTGAGTGAATTTAATAGATGTATATAACATGCTGCTAGTAAAACCATACCCAGGGGGGCACGCAAAAACTACAAACCCTACTGGAATGATGAACTGGAAAAGCTGCAAAATGAGATGGAAACATCTAGAAAGCAGGCCGAGAACAGACCTAGCCAAGAACATCACAACAAATATCAGCAAACAAAGGCTAAATTTCAAAGAGCCAAGTTGCAAGCCAGACGGAGCAGCTGGAAAGAAAAAACAGAGTCGCTGAACCTAGAAAGAGATACTAGGAAATTATGGAAACTTGTAAAACAACTAAATGATGAAGGTACAGGGAGAAATACCAGGATCACACTTTATAAAGATAGAAACATTTTAACAGGTAAACATGCTGCTGATTACTTTGCAGATTCCTTTGCAGAAGACAATAACGTCAAAGTCAGCCCAGACAAACAACAGGAGGTTCGAGAGAACCAGCAAAACATTGGACAAGGTGAACCTATACCTGAAGTCATGGAGGCACCAATCACAATGAGAGAACTGGAGCATGCAATATCCAAATTGAAAATGAAAAAGTCCCCTGGAGCTGATGGAGTGTCCAATGAAATGATTAGAAACCTGGGAAGTGCAGCAAGAGCAAAGCTACTGCAGATCTTTAACACAAGCTGGTCCACAGGTAATGTACCACAGGCGTGGAGAGAAGCAATAATGATACCACTCCTCAAATCAGGAAAAGATGGCAACACAGTCTCCAACTACAGGCCCATCAGCCTCACAAGCTGTCTATGTAAAACAATGGAACGCATTATCAATCTTAGGATGCAGTGGTACCTTGAAAGTGAAAACCTTCTGGTATCACAGCAAGCAGGTTTCAGACAGTGCTACTCTACTGAAGATCAGGCAACCTACCTCTCCCAAGAAATTGAGGATGCCTTCCAAGAAAAGAAACTGGTACTAGCAGCATGGATAGACCTCAGGAAAGCATTTGATAAGGTCTGGAAAGAAGGGCTCCTAAAGAAATTGCGAAATTGCAGGGTTAGCTCAAGAATGTACAAATGGGTAAAAGCATACCTGCATAATAGAAGAGCCAGGGTACAATTAGATGGTCGCAAGAGCAAGAAAGTTCTACTGCGTCATGGAGTCCCCCAGGGAGGAGTCCTGTCACCCACACTTTTCTTGGTTTACATCAATGACCTAGTTGCTGAACTACCACACGGGATCAAAGTGGCAATGTATGCTGATGACCTGGTGATCTGGTGCACGGAAGAACATGCAACAGTGGCCACTAAACAAATACAAAGAGCTATCGATGCCCTAACCTTATGGGCTAATAGATGGTGCGTCAGCATTAACACAGATAAGTGCAGCACTACACTCTTTACCCTCTCACCAAAACAAAAAGCTGGTCATATCAAGATAGATGGAGAGCTCTTGAAAGAAGACAAACATCCCACATACCTCGGAGTTACTTTTGATGATAAGCTGACATGGAAGCAGCACATAAACAAAGCAACAACAAAAGCCAGGAGGAAGCTAGCTATCCTGAGAAAACTAAGTGGAACCACATGGGGAGCCAGTGGAAATATACTCAGTAAAGTTTACCAGCAAGGCATAAGACCACACCTGGAATACGGTTCAGCTGCGTGGTGTCCTGCATCAAACACCACATTACAAGATCTAGATAAAGTGCAAAACCAGGCACTTAGAATAATGTTGGGAGCAATGAAATCTACACCCATAGCAGAGATGCAGAAAATGGGAAGAATGCAAACACTTGGCGAACGCAGAGACACAAAAGTACTAATTCAAGCAGAAAAGTTTCAGTGTATGCCAAGTCATCCAATGAAGGAAAGATTCCAAAATCTAGCAATGGGACGACTGAAAAGGAGCAGCTTTATCCATCAAGCTAAACGACTCCGTAGACAACTTACAGACCTACCTGAAGTTGGCAGCCCCTTAAGGTCTGTACCAGAGCAAACCCCGTGGAGTGAAAGCCATGGAATGCCAATATACATTCAGACCCATGTGAAAGGAATACTAAGCGATGACGAACAGAACAGTGTGCAGCGAATGACAGTCACCCTCAGTTTCCTGGATGAGGAATATCCACAAGATATATGGGTCAGAGTGTACACAGATGGGTCAGCACAGAATGCTGTGAGGAATGGAGGTGCAGGTGTATATATAGAATATCCACACAAGCCTAGAGATACAATCAGAACACCGACAGGAAAATTCTGCAATAATTATGATGCAGAAATCCAGGCAATTAGTGTGGCAGCTAAAAAACTGCTGAACTCCAACTCTGACCTACAGCCTGTGGTATTCCTGACAGATGCAAGGTCAGTGCTTCAAGCTCTCCAGTCTGGAAAACTAACAGACTTGAAAAAACTACTTAGCGAATTGTCTTACGAGTATAGGGTAACCATGCAGTGGATACCCTCTCACTGTGGAATACCAGGAAATGAAAAAGCAGACCAACTGGCTAAGGAAGGTGCTGCCGAAGATCAACCAGATATACCAATCACCTACCATCAGAAAAAAACTGATGATCAAGTCAATAAGAAAGCCACAAACACCAACACAAGATGACTATCACAATATGAACAGATCAGAACAAGTTATAATTCTACGTCTCAGAACAGGACACAACCGACTCCGCAGTCACATGTATACAAAGTTCAAGATTGGCAACACGGCCATGTGTACATGTGGACAGGCAGCACAGAGTGCCAAACATATACTTCAAGAGTGTTCTGAGCATGAAACGCTGAGGCAGACATATTGGCCAGAGGAAATAACACTGGAATCAAAACTCTATGGGACACTGTATGAACTACAAAAGACAGTGAGTTTTATTAAGGAGACAGAATTACAGATATAGACATGTTTCAAGTGAACGAAAGAAGAAGAAGAAATGGGAAACCCAGTTCAGTGAAGTCAATCTTCTACGGTTTTAAACCCTTTTAAACCCTTATCTATGGAATACCGTGCCAAGAGTAGATAATATGGCGTAATCTTAGTATATTCTATAGACAAATCTAGTGTATAAAATCATATGTATATTTTATTGTGCTTTAGTTGTAAAATGTTTTAATACAAATGAAATTATCTTTCTCATATTCCGATCTTAGTATCGCTCCTTCACACGTCTTCACCTCAGGCTTCCAATTTCCACAATGTCGGACGCCTCTGAAATATCCTGTTCCTGATACTTCTTGTATTTCCCTGAGGACTTCAGGACTTGAATCTGTTTCATCTATCTCTGA
>CM067300.1:41671551-41809051 GCA_034231615.1 Meghimatium bilineatum
GTCATCATCCACATAGTGATTACCACCATACTACCATCATCACCCCCACCACCGTCTTCGTTATTATCGTCATGACCATCTTCAGCATTATCATCATAACCATCTTTACCATCATCATCATTACCACCATCAATATCAGCACCATCGTCGTTGTCATCATCACCATCATCATCATTACCACCATGATCATTATTGTTATATCCAGCATCATCTTCACTACAACCATCATCATCATCACCATCGTCAACAGTATCATACCCACCATCGTATTCGTTGTTATCAACATCACCACGATCATCATTATCATCATAACAAATTTTAACTATCATCATCATAATCATCACCATCAACGCCATCATCATGATTACCATTGAAACCACCCCCATCATCTCCATTAACATGAATATCCCCATTATCATCACCATCGAAATTACTATCATATCATCATCATCATCAATCATCTTCACTATCATCATTACCACCATCATCATCATCATCATCTGATTTTTTCATATAGTTTACTTTTATTTTATATAATGTGTTCGATTTGAGTGTCAGTCCTGTATCTTCATTATTGGATAGTTATCTTGTGTTTTCTGCTCTTTAGCCGCAGCGTTACTTCAAATTATTTATATGTTAGCAACAAGTGACGCAGTGATTAGTGCCTGGCTTCAACACCCTGTGGTCTGGAGCAGTTGTGCTCAACCAATTTCGCATGTGCCCCTGAACCCTGGAACCTATATAAGAAACTTCTTGCCTATATATCATGTTAAAGTCAGTTCATATACTTACCTTTCTGGAGTCTAATTTAATTTTTTTCTGCGTGATCCCACCGGGAAATCATTGTCGTTCCCTGGGAGGAGCGGCAAACAGCCGGCTCGGATAATCTATGATCTAGAACACGATTCACATTTTCACAAAAAATGTTCACACCCAAAAACAGCTGCAAGGTCTACTGCTCCTTGAAAAGTGATACAATGTTGTCCCTGACCCTCATAAATCTCTGGCCATGAACGCATACTTTTCAATCTATTATGTACTTAGATATCATCGATAACTATTTCCATGTGATGCGGTCACTGCGGTCCCCTTCTTCTTTTCTTCTTCTGCGTTCGTTCTTAAACTGTTGCAGATTAGCTGGAAGTAGTCCGGAGAACGCAATGCGTCCTGATTTACAAGCCAGATGCGATATCTTCAACCCTTGTCCCGACACATGCCACGTCAGCATAGTTTATGGATCACATGGACATATTTGTGATGAAATCGAAAAATTCACCCTTAAAACCATCTTGGTTGCCTCTTACGAATTGTATGGATGGTAAACAGTATTGATATTTTTTGCTCCCTTTTTGGGAGAATAGTCAATCCACGGAAGAACTAAGAACTTTCATCGTATCTATTCACGTTGTCCCAAGTCTACCTTGTTTCTATTTCACCGCAAATTCCATTTCTTTTACTGGCATACCTTATCATATACTTTTCTGCCTTCCCATAGTATGCCATAGTATAATAATACGGGAATAATAATAATAGTAATAATAGCAATCCATCAGAGACGATAATGACAACAGTTTCAGACTTGTGTTGTAACCATCCAAAGCAGACTATGATGACTACAGTTTCAGACTTGTACTGTAACCATCATTGCAGACGATACTGACTACAATTTCATACTTGTGTTGTTGGATCTCTCTGTCATGTGAAATATTAGTTGAAATAATAAGCCGACATAGAATCCATTGTCTCGCATGATTCGACTTGGGCATCGTATGTTTGTTCTGTCATTTCTGACAGCATGATTTATCTGTTCCTCTGCTGTTGTTGCTGTGTCACTTAGGGTGATTCTCAGCGACAGACTCCCAGGAGGGGCGTCGATGTTAAAGCTCTTTAAGAACACTTCGAGAGAGACCTTGAAACTCTTCTTCTGTCGACCAGAGAGTCGTTTTCCTTGAAGGAGTACACTATACATCAGCTCATTAGTCATTTCATGTCTTTTTCGGGCAGTTGACTCACGTGTATAGAATAACAGGTGCCAGAAGCAACCACAAAAATGAAATATATCTGAAGTTTTGCTATTCAAATCACCCCTAAAGTAAAGTTAGAACATAATGATATGAGACTCACGGCATTTACCACATGCATCAATGATTGGAAATTAAACTTTATCTTCTTACCATATTTACGTTCGATATTGTAGCAATTGGTGTGATATTTATTACCCCTTCATATAATTAACGATCGAACCCAACGACTACGTCATAATAGTATCTGTGTACTTGTGCCCTGAGGCATTTTTAGCTTCATTAACTAAACTCATCACTTTATGCGCATATATATGTATATAAAATGTGATCAATGTATATATATATATATATATACATATATGCATGCAATGGAATCAATTATTGTACACATACTGTATAGGTCATGGTTTTTCCAACTTGTGTTTTTCTAGAGATGACTAGTACATATTGTTTTTCCAACTTGTGTTTTTCTAGAGGTGACTAGTACATATTGTTTTTCCAACTTGTGTTTTTCTAGAAATGAATAGTACATATTGTTTTTACAACTTGTGTTTTTCTAGAGGTGACTAGTACATATTGTTTTTCCAACTTGTGTTTTTCTAGAGGTGACTAGTACATATTGTTTTTCCAACTTGTGTTTTTCTAGAGGTGACTAGTACATATTGTTTTTCCAACTTGTGTTTTTCTAGAGGTGACTAGTACATATTGTTTTTCCAACTTGTGTTTTTCTAGAAATGAATAGTACATATTGTTTTTACAACTTGTGTTTTTCTAGAGGTGACTAGTACATATTGTTTTTCCAACTTGTGTTTTTCTAGAGGTGACTAGTACATATTGTTTTTCCAACTTGTGTTGTTCTAGAGGTGACTAGTACATATTGTTTTTCCAACTTGTGTTTTTCTAGAGGTGACTAGTACATATTGTTTTTCCAACTTGTGTTTTTCTAGAGGTGACTAGTACATATTGTTTTTCCAACTTGTGTTTTTCTAGAGGTGACTAGTACATATTGTTTTTCCAACTTGTGTTTTTCTAGTGGTGACTAGTACATATTGTTTTTCCAACTTGTGTTTTTCTAGAGGTGACTAGTACATATTGTTTTTGCAACATGTGTTTTTCTAGAGGTGACTAGTACATATTGTTTTTGCAACATGTGTTTTTCTAGAGTTGACTAGTACATATTGTTTTTCCAACTTGTGTTTTTCTAGAGGTGACTAGTACATATTGTTTTTGCAACTTGTTTTTTTCTAGAGGTGACTAGTACATATTGTTTTTCCAACTTGTGTTTTTCTAGAGTTGACTAGTACATATGGTTTTTGCAACTTTTATTTTTCTAGAGGTGACTAGTACATATTGTTTTGCAACTGTAGTTGCATATTTAAATGTTGTTAACACAAGAAAACAGGTAATACGAATGTGATGGTTGACGTTCTAATAATGAGTAAATTCGAGAGGGTTGTGTTATTAGAAGAAACCACTACTCTATATACCGCCAAGACGACGTAAATATATTTTCTTTCTTCTTCTCCAATATCACTTATTTGTGGTTCATTAGGCTGAAATTGTCGCTCCCCAACAATGTCCATGTGCGCTGTCTTCGTGAAATGTTCCCACGAAATCTCACTTGATTTCATCTATTCCCCCATTGTTGTCTTTGCGATGTTCGTTGATCTTCCAACTATTCACTTCTCCTGTAGGCTCCATGGAAATCCCACATCTGTCTAGTTAAGACACCAGGTCTTTATCTGAGTCTGTGCTATCCATCGAAACTTACTTTTATGTATGTTTCCACGTGGAACTGTGTGTTCTTTTTCCACAACCCAGCATTCGATATCAACTTTGACTATTGTCTATTGTCACTGTCTATACCCAGGTAATGATGATCAGAATATCCATACTTGCAGTTAATCGTAGGAGTGGTGACTGGGAGCTTTAGTTGTCTATACAAGGTCAGCCGTGCCGTCTTTCCTGCATTGAATTCGTATTTGTTCATTGTTGTTTTGATGCTATCTATCCATATTTTTTTAGGTTTTCCACTGGCCCTGTATCCGGATGGATATGGATGTAGAAGCCCTTTTCAATCGAAATATATTAATTACAACTGTGTGATTATATTTAGATGTGTAATGTTTCATTAATGTTCAATAAGTATAATATTTATCCTTACATAACATCCAGTCAGTGAACAACATATTCACTTCGACATCATTAGCAAGTGGGCAGTGTGTATACATTGATTGCTAAATAAATAAAGCACTGATAACGTTATGAAGACCAGAACAGTAACTTTGGACATCTCATGTAAACTAGATGCTGAAAAATGCCTACTAATAAATATGTATAATGTTGATGTGATTTTCTGTATCTCTGTCTCTCTCTCTCTCTCTCTCTCTCTCTATATATATATATATATATATATATATACGCACACACGCACCCAAATACATACCTACATACACACACACACACATATATATATATATATATATATATATATATATATTATATATGCACACCAAACTTACACACACACCCACAGACACACACAACCATATACATATAATTGCACGTTATTGATCGATCCTTAATCCACTTAGACCAACTAAGTATACACGACTGCTTTCTACTCTCACAATCGCATCACGAACATGAGTAGAGTTCTGGGTATAAAATAATAATTATTGTATTTAATAATACAGAGATTTCAATCTTAAATTTCTCATAAACTCACAACTTAGTAAATATATTTTATTTTTCAAATACATCCAAGCATAGCATAAATGAATCAATTGCTTTTAAATATGTGCTGACTAGTTTAAACAAAATCGTTAAAGCCTCCATGTTTCATTGAACAGATGTTGCTGGTGTTGTAAGCTCGTCATATGTGTTGATTGATATTTGCTACATACTATTACGAAATTCAGTTTTTATAATGTCCGTTTCAACGATCTAGTACTTGGCTAATAATGCAAAATGCTGGTCACAATACCCTTGGAAATGTTGGGCATAGTATGACCACTATGGGTTGTCTTACCTGACATGTCTTTCTATCCAGTCCCAATGTTGAGAGATGCTGCATTTTTTTTCCTTATGATGTTGCCCATTTTTGTAATGCAGAACTCCACAATTTCACAATTTCTTTGCAAAGTTCGTCCTCCCTTCCTTGTCCTTCCTCTCCCTTGTCAATAACTATTAAGATTTTGGGGTTTAAGTATGCCAAAAACTTTCCCAAAAAACATATCTTTAAACACACAAACGACGAAAACAACCACATGTGTTATTTAAAATATTTAGAAAAATGTTTCAAATTCACAAATTTCATTGGTACATAGAAATGATAATGTTGATGTAAACGTTTGTCAAAATCCTCCCTCACATTTTTCAACAGCTGTCAAACATATTCAGACCCACTCCTGCACCCCCAATTATTGAAGTAATGCATAAAAATTCCCTATAACACTGTTTCGTGCACAACATTTTCTCCTGGATCATGATTTATGGGAAAGGCTTTCAATTATTTGTTTAAACAGGTTCTTATAACGTTTATTTTTTACAACATATTATACAGGAATGTAAACATGAGATTATGCAAGTAATTTTAGCGTTTTCCTGGAATATTAATAAATCAATAAACCCGTAACCCTTCAGGGGTACCACATTGGATGCTCCAACACAGAGCCCTCCAACGGATTCGATCCTCAGAGATGCGGATGAGTGCGGAAATATCTTGTCCTGTCCATTCCTGATATTGTCTGTCCGTGCCTTTTTTTCCTCGATATGTTAAGCTAAATATGTCCGTACACTAGCTATACTTTACACCATTCCCAACAGCGTATAGATGTGTATTATAATACTGAAGAAACTAGTATTGCCCATGGTAAATTCACGATGTTTCTCCTTCCCCAGTTATTTAACTCATGCGCTTCAATAATCTCGACACCATTGTGTTGCTATAATAACGAAACTGTAAGATGGCAGATACCTATATGTAGAGGTACAATTCGACATTACTATTACTCTGTATTTGCAATGGTCATTTTCTATTTTGCTCAGAACCTTCGAGTTACATATATAAATACTATATATATATATTCGCTAGTTCTGTCCTTTAAATTTTAGTCAGCTCAAATTTATTTATGAAGAGTTGGAAATTTTAGAGTTGAAGATTAATCTGACATTTATATTTATTTGTAAAGCTCGTATAAATCATAATTAATTGAAGTATTAATTGAAACATCCTGAACGGAAATAATGTCAGTTAATTATTGACTATATGTTACAGCAGTTTGGTAATGTCACTTGATTGTTGAGTATAAGTTGTAGCACTTTGACATTGTCAGTTGATTTTGATAATATATTGCAGCAGTTTAGCAATGTCAGTTGGTTGTTGACTATATGTTACAGCAGTTTTCCAATGTCAATTGTTTTTGAGTATATGTGGCAGCAGTTTGAACTGCTAAGTAGCGAACTGACCAATATGTAATTGATACACACTTCTCTTGTTCTTCTTCTTCGTTGATGTCTTCTTCTGTCTTCAATCTAAGGATACCTACATTGCTATCTCGCTGATTTCCATTCTGCACCATGTCTACATGCGTCAAATGCATGTGTCATGGAGATTTCATTAATATCAATGTATATGTAATAGTCATCAAATGAACGGGTTTATAAGAATATATCACATCGTGAATATAGCAATCAAGAATTGAATATATATATTAAGGAAACAGCTACTCAATTCAATATAGCAGTAGAACATTTATGTAAAAATACAAATATTAAAGAAGAGAAAGATCAGTGAAATAGCTGTGCACCATCTAACAATCTGTGACTCAAATATTGCATAACACTAATGATTCAATTTCTACACAAGGCAAAATTATAAGCGCTCTTAAAAAAAGTATATGCATGAAACAGTGAGACAGATGTTCATAGACAATACTGTAAAAACATGATGACATATTCATGTAAATTTCTAGAATGTCAGTGTTATAAAATTTAGGTAATATAATTATGATAAGTACACGGTTGTTGACTGGTTACGTGCGTAGTTGTGAGTTAACAATGACAGGATCAAGTGGCCAGTCCATTTACCTTATGTTCACAATAGTCGGAGTTTCAGCCACGAAATTTTGTTCGCAGATGCATTTTTCGGAGTGCTAAGGATTTTCTTTTGAGTTTCACAGTTACGTGTATTGAGCGACATATTCATGTGTATGCCGATCTGCATATGTAAATATGAACTGAATACAACATTACTACTGATGTATGAAATGGAAATTGACTATATCTTACAGCACTTTGCGTATGTCAGTTGATTATTGACTATATGTTACAGAAGTATGGTAATGTTAGTTGGTAATTATTGACTATAAGTTACAGAAGTATGGTAATGTCAGTTGATTATTAGCTATATGTCACAGCAGCTTGGTTATGTCAGCTGAATATGGACTATATATTACACTTTAAAAGACATTACACCTTGCAGAAGAAATTACTTGAAGGTAAAGTTGAAGTGAAGCGAGCAAGAGGTAGCCAGAGATACAAGTGAACAGTAGCATCACAAGATGGACAGGTTACAATCTATCAGAGTGCACCACCAAAACAAGAGTCGTGAAATGTTGGAAGTATGTTACAGACAACCTTCGCTTCTTAGACGATTCTTGATGATTACTGAGATTTGGTAATATCAGTTGATTATTGAATACATATCATTAAAGAACTTTGGTAATATCAGTTGATTATTGCATACATATCATTACAGAAATTTGGTAATATCAGTTGATTATTGAATACATATCATTACAGAACTTCGGTAATATCAGTTGAATATTGAATACATATCATTACAGAACTTTGGTAATATCAGTGGATTATTGACTATATGTTATAGCAGTTTCATAATGACAAACCAAAATGAGATATTTCCCGAAAACAAACCGAAGTTTAATCCCGCGACGCCCTGTAGCAAATGCAGCAAAACTAGACAGATATATTGTCCAAGGTATATAAATACGTTTAATATTGCTTTCTGAACGGCCCAGACGCAGAATGGTAATTCGAGTGGATTAATTTTGTACCTTCATCATCCGAGGCGTGCTGTGTAATAACACGCTTTCTATCTCTTTACTGTAAAAACACCACTAACATAAATCATAAAGCGTGTGTAATTCTTCGAGAAAGAATATATTTGCCGGCATTGCGATGCCCCTTTGCTTAAAGAAACGATGAGGCAGCGGAATAATAAGGTTGTTCGTTCATCACATTATGGTGATAACAATTTGTTACATCTACCATTTGTTACATCCATTTGATCACATTCAATTAGAGTTATGTAATTGACTATGATTGTATAGATGCCTAATAAGCCCTATTCTAGGCACAGATGCCCTTGTGCAGTGTGGACTTGAGGTGACCAATGTAAATGGTTTTTGATCTACCTGTGACTTTCTAGCTATTCTCCGCTGTTTAGCTACTGCATTTCTCCTCTTTTCTCAGAATGCTGCTACTGTAGTTGGAATAATAAACACTGAAGTATATGGAAATATTTCAAGTGTATAATTTTCTAGAAAGTTTAAAATGGATGCGTTTATACCTAAGCTATAAAGCAATAATATATAGAATTAATATTTTTTTAATATATTCGGTTTCTTCCAGAGTGTGACATAGGTTATGATGAATAGTCTTTTTTTTGCCAGTTTATAATTCTTGAGTCTGTGGAAGCTGTCCTACTTCATGCAATGCTATCTGAGAGGGACATCAATACCCTGTATACATTTACGTTTTGCTTTGGTCTATTTTGCTCTTTCTTGAGACATATTCTGTCAATGTTATTTAATATTGGTGTTATTGTAAATAAACATCTATAATATTCTGAGTCTCGTCATTTATTGGTCTAGACAACGCCACCACCTCCTTCGTCGTACAACTAGTGGCTGTTTAACATTTAAAAATTACATCCTCTACTACAAATATTGTTCAAGATAAAAGTATGTTCATCACAAATTGCTATTACGTGCACGATTTTTATTTCTGTATTAAATCAATATTTTCGGAATGTGAAAGTTTGTGAACATCAGAATTAGTAGGGTTTGAGGAATGTGCATGCAGACATTTTGGAATATGATGTTTGTGAGTAAATATATGTGTTTATTTCAATTTCAAATACCAGGCAAATGCACACAAAGTCTTTCTATTTAAATAGTCATAGGAAGGTAACAGATATTTATCGTATTGATCTACGAACGTCTCTGAAATTTTATACAGTGAATCATGTTTTGATACACTGGGTATAAAATATATGTAATTTGATGTTAGAAAGCGAACATGTTATTTATTTTGGCAATTTTATTAAATTGTATGTGCATGTGTATTCAGAAGAAGATTCTCAGAATCTTAATAGTTCACCAGCAATCTTCTTCAGAGTTTATTTTCAAACATTAAACACGCTGGTTCTCTATTGTAGCAGAACACTGCTGCTACTAAACTTAAATAACTAAAATATCGGAGGCTGTCCGACACAATGGAAAGTGCCGTAGTAACCAGACAAATTACCACGTCGGTAATTATCGTTGTTCTATATTTGATTGTCTTCTTCTTCTTCTGCGTTCAGCATGTGGTCATGCTATACCGTCAGACCTGTCATCAAGACGAAGTCCACTGTCTTCTCCAGGTCATAGCGGCTGCCCCATAGCTTTTGCCTCAAGTCTGTATCCTCTGGCCAGGTCTGCTGTCGTTGCTCTTTGTATTTTGGGCAGTCCTGAAGTATGTTTACTGGAGTCTGGGTTCTGGATCCACATGGACATTCATCTGTGTATGAGATCCTTAATCGATAAAGGTGACCCAACAGTCTGCAGTGGCCGAAATAGTGTGGTCTGTTGATATCTTTGGAGGAGATGTATTGCATCATGTTCGTATTCCCCTTCCCTTTCTTTCTTCCACTTTACTGTGTATGTGTTGTGGATTATTGTTTTTACTTCTCCGTAAGACAGTGGGTGTCTGTGTTGCTCCATTTCACTTCCTGCCTTTGACAGAGCATCCGCTTTCTCATTTCCCATGATTCCACAGTGTGATGGTATCCACTGAAGGGCAACAGCTGTTGATATTTTATGTAATTTCTGACTATTTTATATTTATAATTATCTTCTGTAACCTGTATACTTAATCTCGTATTTAGCGCCTACTAAATCTTCAGTATGATGTAGTCAAGAGAATTAAAATGCGTTGCGTCGTCGTTTTATTTGTGCCAATGGCCCGAAATCGGTGAAATGGATCGTTTTCGGTGAGAAAAACGATCTAAAACAATAGAATCAGAAAGTTTTCAATAATATTGAGCAGGATAAGAGTCAGTATAACATATCAACGAAAAGACACTTTAATCCTTTAATTCCACGATGTCTACGTGTATCCGTCCTATTTAGGTCTTCGAGTTAATCGGTACAACACCAGAACTTGAACTGTTCTTGCTTGGGATTATCCGTTTTTCTCATGTCTCGATACGTACCAATTGTATAAGTATATAGTAATTTCTTATGTAGAAATCTCTTAATGAAGTGATCCACTTTACATTTTTTTTCTCCACTACCAGCATTTCTCATCCCCTCTCCCCGGCCCCTTTTTGGGTGTCGAACTCTTTCGCCCATACCTAGTGTCTTATTTGATTTCTCCTCTGTCTGATAGTTTCGAATTATTTCTTTTTTACCCCAAAAGTGTATACACCGTGTCTTATTTCATGTCTAATATTTTCCATACGTTCTTTATTGTTATTCTAAGAATTCGCTGTTATCTACACTATTGCAGAACACATCTTAGTAGATTCCCAACCGGGAAGATACTGTTTCTTAGACGGAGATGTGCAGTACCAACACATCCGACTTCAGAGCTCCGTTGGTCTTTTTCAACCGTGCATTTACTTCATTAGTCTGTGGTTTCACATTTCACAAAGAACATTTAGTTTTACTGCTGTCCAAAGTATTAAAAAAATTTCTAATCCCGTTTTGAGCCGTATTTTTAAAATGTCTTATAAATTGTTAGACAAAAATTGAAGTAGTTTACTAATTGTAAGAAATCTTATACATTTACATGTGTCGGCAACATCGAAAAATATGGCGCGTTATTTATATAGCCTATATGTCATCAGATAGCATGTCATGAACAGGCTGTGGCAGTTATCACAGCCTATTGAAACTTCAATCTATCTTGGGACATTCTTCCTGCTTCTGTTAATATCATGTTCAGGTCGTCTTTGATGTTTTGCGTCAATCTTCTTCTTGGTCTACCACTTGCTGATCTCCCTGGTATCATTCCCTCCACCCTCAACTGTCTATTTTCCTCTCCACTTATCTCTGCACGATTGTTTTAGAATGGGAGTTTTATGTCGGGTAACATGTTTAAACTACGTCACTTCTCTTTGTTTAACTGTTGATATAAGTGATATTTTGTTTTACAAATCCTTTGGACATATGTGTATTTTATATCTGACAAAAGTGTTTGTTATATGATCTAAATACCATTTATGCTCAAAGACATGGATATTTCTCTCTAGAATAGTTGCAATTGTTCAACTCTGGCACCACTACATCATGCCATTTACAACTAATGTTGCGTATAATTAGACCATAACTGTACAGCTAATGGTGTGTATAGTTAGACCATATCTGTACAACTAAAGTTGTGTATAATTAGACTGTAAACGTTGATCTAATGTTGTAAATAGTTAGGCTTTAACCGTACAACTAGTGGTGTGTATATTTAGACGTTAACCGTAAGCTATTGTTGTGTATAGTTAGATTTTTAACCTTTGACCTAATGGTATGTATTGTTAGACTTTAACTGTACAACTAATGTTGCGTATAGTTACACTTTAACCTTACAACTAATGTTGTGTATAGTTACACTTTAACCTTACAACTAATGTTGTGTATAGTTAGACTTTAACCTTACAACTAATGTTGTGTATAGTTAGATTTTTAACCTTTGACCTAATGGTATGTATTGTTAGACTTTAACTGTACAACTAATGTTGCGTATAGTTACACTTTAACCTTACAACTAATGTTGTGTATAGTTAGACTTTAACCTTACAACTAATGTTGTGTATAGTTAGAACCTAACTGTGCAAATAATGGTGTGTATAGTTAGACCTTAACTGTACAACTAATTTTGTGTATAGTTAGAACTTAACTGTACAACTAATTTTGTGTATAGTTAGAACCTAACTGTGCAAATAATGGTGTGTATAGTTAGACTTTAACCTTACAACTAATGGTGTGTATAGTTAGAATTTAACCTTACAACTAATGTTGTGTATAGTTAGACTTTAACCTTACAACTAATGGTGTGTATAGTTACACTTTAACCTTACAACTAATGGTGTGTATAGTTACACTTTAACCTTACAACTAATGTTGCGTATAGTTAGAACTTAACTTCACAACTAATAGTGATGTTCAATGAGAGCTCAAAAAAGGCTCAAAACACGTAGAGGGATTACTTAACAGTAGTTGGGATATCACATATGTACTCAATCACTGTGCACGAAGCGGCACGCCGCCTGCAGAGCGTACTACTCATGAAACGCAACTCTCAGCATCAAGCAATAATCTCCTGATATCTCCAAACAATTCCACTTCATAAAGAAGGCGTCGCGAGCGAAATTCGAATCCATGAAATCTGGAGAAGAAAGCTAACAGCTTAACCCCTACGCCCTGGAAATCCGCTTAGAAACTAATGCTGCGTAACCAAATGCGCTGAAGTTATGAGATAGTTGCCACAGCTGTCTCTAATCGGGCTTTAAATTTCTGAACCTTCATGAAATTAATTATTTTTTAAATCACCTGGTTTGAAAAAGGCGGGCCTCGACCCAATGAGGCGAAACCTCTACTTAACAAACAAACAAACTAAATAAAAGCGTTTCAACTTTCTTCAATACATGGTATGTATTAGTATTTCTTATCTGAATAATTACAGATAGATAGCTCTATAATAATAATATATATATAGTTATATAATAATAATAGATATATAGTTATATAATAATAATATATATATAGCTCTATAATAATAATATATATATAGTTCTATAATAATAATAGATATATAGTTATATAATAATAATAGATATAGTTATATAATAATAATAGATATAGTTATATAATAATAATAGATATATAGATGAAAAATTATTGGCAACGCCATGCTGTAGACATACATGTGATTAGAGAAAACATATATACAGTAGCAATTCATGACAGTGAAATATGGATACTTCAAACGTTAGTGCCAAGAATAATACTTACTTTCGAAATGATATGCTACACAAGAATTCTCAGAATCCGCGGACAGCGAAAAAGACAAATACAGAAGTGATAAGAACATTAAGCGTGGGAGAGAGTTGTCTCTTGTGCAACATTATAATAAGAACGTTCAGATTGTTTGGCTACAAACAGATACATAATAATAATAATAATAATAATAATAATAACAATAATAATAATAATAATTCATTCATTAATTTTCCTTTTGCGCTGAAGTTAGCGCATAGGGCAGAGGTCAGATCTCTCCAATTATGTCTGTTCAAAGCTATTCTGTGCAGTTCTTGAACAGTATGAATATTGGTTATTTTACTTTCTCTAAGTATTGTTCTTCTGATTGTTTATTTTGGTCTACCACTAACAATAATAATAATAGTAACAATAAAATCCATAACCTGTCAGGGTTGTAAAAGTGTCACAATGAGACATTTGGTGTAGAAAGATCTCCACGCATCTCTATTCTCTACCATCCTGATGAGTTTGGAATTCCTGTCCATTCCTTGATATTATCCAGCCATATCTTTTTCCTTCCCCATCTTCTGCTAGCCCCCCCCCCCCCCAATCGTACTTTGAAGAACATGTTTTGTTATCTAGTAATGTCTCACTTTCCCGTACCCCCGGAGTTTATAAAGTTTCGCGACTGCTAATAGTGGTCTTTGTTGACCCGCTAATACATTAATTCTATCATGCACAAACACATTAGTTTTATGTTCTCGGTAACAGATAGCCAACAGATGTCTACAACATGTGTTTTCAAATGTGTTTTCTCTCTTCGAGTCCATTTCTCACAGCCATATAAAATTATTGACAAAACCAAAGATTATATAAGTTAATTCTTATATAATTTAATGACATAATTTTCAGTTACATAAACGGCATGAAAATATTAATTATGGATGGTATGATTGCTGGTAGCATACATAATAGTTACACAAGATTATGATGCATAGTAGATATATCTAATCATGTAAACACGTGTCAGTCGCAGCGGAAGGGCAACTCGCCCAGAATCATGAGAAGTTCATAAGATCATAAAGGAGACGACGTTCTGGAATAGAAACTGTCACCCAAATAGAAAGATAATTACGAAATTAAGAATAATTTGGTACCTTCCTGTTCGCCCAGCTCATAGGTGGGTGTGTGACCCTCAGCGCCCAATCATTTTCTTTGTACTATCTTCTTGAAAAACGATGCAGTCCCCAGGAGACAGTACATTATAGTCGAGACCCTCTGATCTCGTATCATCTTGAGAACCTTTGATCTTGTATCATCATACATCTGTGATTACCATCTACAATTACTACTTAATATATTAATGATGGTGATACTGATAGTTTCGAATTGTATTAATGATAGTTGAATTCTGATAGTTTCAAATAATTTCTTTTCTGTCCAACAAGTGTATAAACATCGTCACTGAGCCTCACTTCTCGCCTTATTGATCAGGTCTTGATAACCAAACGGCTTATAATATCACCTTCAAAAATCGATTACAGAAACACAAAAGAGCAATTCGCTAAAGCTACATTTTCCGGACAAGCTTGTTCAACTTGCACTACCATAGACAAATCAATACCCATGTCTAACAGTAATCTATCGATCACCATCTCGTTCTATTGCTCATGTGAGATCTGGTGGCAGCGAGGCATGTCCAGGTAAAGATGTAATACACTGAGGAAATAGTCGATAGAAAATTTATATCCTCAAGCAAAGGATAAGATAAAAGTATGTTTCTGGGGGGCCAATATCCATATATATATATATATATATATATATATATATATATATATATATATATATATATATATATATATATATATATATATATATATATATATATATATATATATATATATATATATATATATATATATATATATATATATATATATATATATATATATATATATTAAGATCAGCCCCTTACCATAGAGAAGGTTTTACATTTGCGTAAAATGCTGAAAAACTAAACTTGCAAGCCCACATCCTTGCAAGCCCACCGTTTGTCCAAGATGGAATTTAAATTTGAAACAAAATTACCAAGCGACTTGCTCCGACCATAGTTACACAACTGTTATTTTATTCCCATGTCAGTTATCAAAAGGTTTCGACATACACTGTCTTCCCAACTGTCAGTTTAATGATGTCTTCTCTAATAACTCTTAGCAATATGGTTTACATCGTGACTGCGACATTTTGCGCCTGGATATATTGTGAGTTCATGCGCCAGTTTATATAGAAATATTGAATCATCATGACAGGCCAGTCAAAATAGTTTTGCAAGTCTAATCTTGCCTATGGACAGTATTTTACTCGACCTTACTTAACACTATGTAACGTAATCTGAATATTACATAATAACAAACAGGAATTTAGTTGACATAACTAACAACTGAATATGGAAACAAATTGGTTGACAGGACTAACAGCAGAATATTAAAATAGACTGGTTGACAGAGCGAACGACATTTATAGTTGACAGAACTAAAAACAAATGTTGCTGACTGAAATAACAACAGATATGATTGACAGAACAAACGTCACCATTCCAGCCTTCTGCTTACATCTTATGAGGTCAGGATTGTTATGCAGTGGATTCCTGGCTACTCAAACACACATGGCAATGACACGGCATATAGACTAGAAAAGAAGAGAGCACAACGAGAACTGCCATAAATGACCATCCCAAACCATAAAGACAACATTAACCTCCTGTGAAGGAAAGACCAGAGTATCATCTTCCGACTGCGCATACAACAAGTACAGCTTAAAATCACCTGAAGAAAATACAATCACAACACACTTCCGTTTACCTGCTGTGTACACATCCCCATGACACTGTTGCCCACTACCTTTGTGAATGTTCAGCACTGGATGACGTCAGGAAAGTTTTTCTCCCTCCAGGGCCAGATAAATGGAACACAATAACACGGAACACAACAACATTTCAAAAATACATGCATATATCACACAATGGCATTAGGTCAAACTATCGTGAAATGAACTCACAACAGATGTGGTTGATAGAACTAAACGCAGATGTGGTTGGCAGAACTAAAGACATGGTTGCCAGAACTAAAGACATGTATGGTAGACAGAACTAACAATATATATGATTGATAGAACTAATAACATATAGATTGACAGAACTAACAACACATAGATTGACAGAGCTAACGACATATATTGTTGACAGAACAGACGATAGATGATGTGACATAGCTAACGTCAGTTCTTGATGAGTGAACAAACAACAGATATGGTTGACAGATCTAACGCCATAGGTGTTTGAAAGAACTAATTACAGATACGGTTTACAGAACTAGCGCCAGAGATTGTTGACTGAACTAAGTGAATTAACGATATATATGACTGACAGAACTAACGACATATATAGCTGTCAGAACTAGCGACAGATATAGTTGTCAGAACTAACGACAGGTATGGTTAACAGAACTAGCAACATATATAGTTGTCAGAACTAACGACAGGTATGGTTAACAGAACTAGCAACAGATATAGTTGTCAGAACTAACGACAGATATGGTTAACAGAACTAGCAACATATATAGTTGTCAGAACTAACGACAGGTATGGTTAACAGAACTAGCAACAGATATAGTTGTCAGAACTAACGACAGATATGGTTAACAGAACTAGCAACAGATATAGTTGTCAGAACTAACGACAGGTATAGTTAACAGAACTAGCAACAGATATAGTTGTCAGAACTAACGACAGGTATGGTTTATATGATACTCATTATACTATTATGTACATTTTAGAAATTCCTAACAAAATGAACACTACACACATTTACATAGATAATTTGGTACATTATTTCTGTTCTGAATTGTCGATTTCCATATTTTTTTTATTTTCTCTGGCTTTTATATTATTTTCTGTTCGAAAGACATCTATCATTATTAGTCGGACATAGTATTTCTATGTTCATTACCGTTCATGTCCCAATGGATCATGCGATTATTCGACACAGAGCTCACATATTCTTCTGTAGTTATCTAGTCACATGTTATTCTCATGCCTTATTCATTCTTGCTCCATTTATTTCTAGTTTATCTTTCTTATGTCCTTCATTCTCTTTTCCTGTGTCATCCAGACGGTGTCAGAACAACGGCAGTATTGAATTATTTCTGATAATGTTCTTAATGTTACATAACTCTTTTACGCCGTCACTCTATCTGTCCGTCTGTCTGTCTGTCTATCAGTCTGTCTGTCTATCTATCTATCTAATCAGTCTGTCTACCTGTCTGTCTGTATATATGTCTGTCTTTCTGTCTATATATCTAATCATCCATCCATCCATCCAACAGTCTATCTATCTATCCATTTATCTATCTATCTATCTACATACCTACATAACTACCTACCTACCTACCTATCTTTCTGTGTATCTGTCTGTCTATATATATATATATTACATGTTCATTACTTTTAATTATGGTGCATTTATATTTTTAATAAATGAACGTCTTTGATAAGAAATTATTTATTTTTTTATCAAGAGGTTTTTATTTTTAATTTTATGTTCTTTCTTCTTCTTCTTCTGCGTTCGTTCTCAAACTCCTGCAGATTATCGGTATGTAGTCCATATAACGGAATGCGTTGTGTCATGGTGTACATCATTGCTGCGATATCTGCGCCTTTCGGCCTGACACATCCGACTTCAGCATGGCTTTTGGTCATTGACCATATATGGGATGGGACAGCCAACTCCATCCCATAACCTCCTTACTCGCCTTTGACGACATACATGGAAGGTAAAGAGTGTTGCTATTCTTTGCTCCCCTTTCGGCAACACACAGGCGTTATGTTATTTCTATTGTAATCAATTGTTGACATTTTCGGCCCCAAATGTATATTCAATGAAACGTGAATGGACACCATTTGTTGCTCTAGAAATACATACAAGATTGCACGATTGGAAATTGTTGAATTCGTTCTTGTTGCAGAGAACAGAAATGGAAGAAAAGAAAACATTATCATTTGTCATGCATGATGCGCGAGGCGACTCAGGTGTTGTGTTGGTGGTGCTGGCTGTCCTATCCGTTAGAGGGTCAAAGTGAACCAGAAGCCATTCTGAAATCGGATGTGTCAGGTCAAAATTCACATATATGGCTGCCACGTTGTAAATGATGACACAACACATTCTGTTCTCAGGTGTACAACCTACATATCTGCAGTAAATTATTCTTCTTCTTCAGCGTTCATTCTCAAATTCCGCTGGTTTTCTCTTGTCCCAAGACAGCAGTCCTACAAGATTTCTAGTTTGATTTAATCCAGAAAATGTAAATGCGTTGTGCCACTGTTGTATGTCCGTAAATGTCCTGAGACATTCGTCTTCGACGGAATCTGTAATTCGAGAAACAATAAGAATAAATGTGAGATTAACTCAGTATCTCCTACGCATCGGAACATTACCAAAACTTCTAATTTTATATATTAGACACATTTTGTGAAGTTTAATTTTATGACAAATATTTTAGTATGTGACCACACTGCGTAATCAGGATAATCCAGGTCAAACCATGACGCATTACAACACTATAAGAATGATATAAAATGACACTTTAGAGTTTCATAATTTCGTACATATTCAGGATTTTAGAGTTTCATAACTTCATACATATTCATGATTTTAGAGTTTCATGACTTCATACATATTCATGCATATGTCAACATTTATTCTTGGTTTTTTTTAAAATTTCCTTTATGATTCATTAGCTTTGAACGCTATACATCAAACATATTTTCTTTATTTGAACACGAATCACGTTCGGATAATACGCCTCAAGCATTTCTTGACAGTCTGAAGTATATCTAAGATGCTCTTTGATGCTTCCTATATTGATTTATTTGACACTTCCAACAGTGTCTTGTGGAGTCATTGAGCTGACGAGTCATTAAACTCATCGTGACAGATTGCAAAATCTGTGAACAAAGAACAACCCGTAGATATGTCTTCAGTATGGATTAGGGAGGGAGTTTCAAATAAAAAAAAGTATTTTCTTCCTTTTTTGTGTGGTGTATGTGGAGACCTTTTTGTGTGGTGTATGTGGTGACCTTTTTGTGTGGTGTATGTAGTGATCTTTTTGTGTTGTGTATGTGAGACCTTTTTGTGTGGTGTATGTGGAGACCTTTTTGTGAGGTGTATGTGGTGACCTTTTTATATTGTGTATGTGGTGACCTCTTTGTGTGGTGTATGTTATGACCTTCTTGGATCACAACCTTTAACTTAGATGAGTTACTCACTATTTGACATACCTCCTTACACAAATATGGAGGATATCTGTGGCTTTGTGGTTGCTTCATAACCGTCTACAATATAAGACCAACTGAATAATGGAATATCACCGCCTTCTTAATCACTCATTAACTATTCCCGTGATTTGTATTGATCAATATGATTATGCTCGTATGACAGCAAATGAAAATCAATGCAATAATCAAATGCGTCAATATAAGATGCTAGATTTCCCATTTATCCAATAGGTCTTATATATTGTTGACTGCCATGTATTAATCCGCTTGCCCAGTCGCGGGTTCGATATCGGCTAGTGACGTTTTATTTGCAAAGTAGAAATTTTCGGAGATTCTCGTGGATTATCTCTAGAATCTACTGAGTTACGTGCTGTGAATGCAACTCTCGGCGAGTTATGACATGAAAATAACACCAGAAGAGTCAAAATGCGTCACTTTAGAAGGATGAGTCCCATTGAGTCCACATGGCTATATTGCCCGTGGACGTGGATCAAACGAACAACAGTTTAAATGTTCACGTCATCTGTTACAAATATTCTGTTGACCTTTCTCCCCCATACAGTTGTCATGAACTTTTGTTACATTTTCTGCAAAGTTAAAACAATCGCTGTCTAGTTTAGCTGTATAGTTCACTGATATTGTAAATAGTTCAGTTATTTACTTTTGTAGTTAGCATATTGTAAACAGCTCAGTTATTTACTAGTGTAGTTACCATATTGTAAACAGCTCAGTAATTTAGTAGTGTAGTTAACATATTGTAAACAGTTCAATAATTTAGTAGTATAGTTAACATATTGTAAACAGTTCAGTAATTTAGTAGTGTAATTAAAATAATGTAAACAGTTCAATAGTTTACTAGTGTAGTTAACATATTGTAAACCGTTCAGTAATTTACTTGTGTAATTAGCATAGTCTAAACAGCTCAGTTATTTGCTAGTTTAGTTAGCATATGTATATTAACATTCCACCGAACAAGTGGAATATACATAGTTAACTCACAGTTGTGATCAAAATAAATCTCGCTAGCCACATTCGATGCATCAGATCAATTTTTACAGGCCTTCATGTTGATTTAAAATTACAATATGTACTCCTTCAGATCTCAGATACTATCAAATCTCAAGTTATGTTATCCAGACTAGAAAATATAATGCTAAAAGCATAGCAAGAAGTAAAATACTACGATTGACGGTTAATATTACTGGTTAAAAACAGTGCTTACTACGCTTAAGAAGGCGTGTTTCTCTGATGACATGACCCGTCTCGGACTTGAGAACCGCTATATATATATTCCTGAGATTGGTCATGTCATCAGAGAACATATATATATATATATATATATATATATATATACGAGTATATATATATATTTATATATATTTATATATATACATATGAATTTGACACTCTTAAAGCTTTTGGGATCAATGTGCGCCAGTCATATGAATTATATCGGGTTGTTCCGTCATTACCTTGTAGGTAGGTAGATAGTAGTTCTCTGTTCGTCTCGTTTTCACATTTATTTGGATGACTATGTGTCTATAGCAGCGACAAAAATCTAGGACATATTTATCTTCAGCGATCTTCAGTCTTCTCTGCCTGACCATTTTGGCACAGTTCGTTTCTCACGAGGTCGTTGCTAAACATATTCTTCTGTGGTTCAGGTGCGCTCCGATTCATTTACTAAGGCCACTTTCACTATTGATGATGTGCAAAGGGACCGCTTTCCTCTCGGCGAACCAGGGTTAGCAGATAACCAAGATCCCAAAAATACCTTCCCGTGCTGATCCTGGCAAAACTTTGGGGTATCATGTCCGTAAATGTGGAGGTAGCAGATGGAAAACGATATGACTTAAAAAAGACAGGCAATTTCTCAGAAACTTCTGCGCCAACACATGCAGCAGCACTGTCAACGGTAAAGTTCGGCGAAAGCATTGGAATGCGGCCAATTCAGATGTTACGGAATGGGCAGATGTTATGATAAATATTAAAATCGGTGTGACAGTTACCATAAGGATAGCATAATGAGTACACTGAGAGGGAATCACAGTGCTAGAGGGCAGCTCTGTGTGCAAAGGGAACGGAAAAATTATCATGGAAATCGGAACTAAAATTGTGTTTGTTCGAGACGCGTTTCTAGCTATCATTGATCCCGGGCCCAACTCTACCGGAGTTTTTCCAATACTGGAATCAGGCTCGTGAGGAGAAAAGGTTCAGTACCCGATGGGCAAAGGCACAAGCGTCGAAGGAGACAAACAATGTTCAGCTGAAGAACAAAATGCTTGTACTCTACGCTCCTAAACATGTGTATAGACAGACAGACGAGGGGTTCAAGACTTTGGTCTATTAAGAGGGCAAACGAGTCCGAGCCCAATTCCTATGTCGAGTTCTTCCTAAACGGAACCAGGCTCGCGGATGAGAAAACGTTCAGTATCCGATGGACATGGGCACAATACGTCTAATTGCACGAGACAAGTTCACTGAATGCAGAACACCTCATGCAAAATAGACGTAAAGGACAAACCGTACCGACTAGGCGGAGAGTCAATACACATTCACCGCCTGACGACAGATAGGAAGACTGTCACAAGCTCGGGTAACACACCCGGAATTTTAAGGCATGGCGAAATCGGCTGTGCTGGGCCTACAAGGCGCATAACGGTGACACAACGTAACAAGTCCCCGTAAGAAATCACACGAATATCCGTGCTGATTATTATGGAGCGAAAGCAAAACAAACACACAAACTATTGATAAGACCTTTACATGTGAATCCCGTAATATCATTTAGGTTATCATATGTAAACGCTACGGCACGCAGTATGTCGGTGAAAGTGGCTTAAGATTGAACGACCGCTTCTGCAACTATCTTCATGCCATCAAAAACAGAAAATCTACTCTTGTAGCCACACACTTCAACGGTGATGGTTATCGTGGTGTTCTTGATGTTCAGGTCACTGCCATTAGATCCTGCACCACTGATGATATATCTAGATATGCTCTAGAAAATCGTTTTATTTTTGAGTTTTGTATCCTCAAGCCTTTTGCACTTAATTCCGACCACTCCTTTGTTTAGTTTTCGGTCGGTGTGGTCCTTGTCTTTATTCATTTTCTTCCATCATTTACGTCATCTTTTTCTTCTTTTCGTTTCCACATGTATTTACGTTTCTATGTATTTCCTGTTCCTATCCAGCCGGCATCTCGCATCCACATTTCGCTCAAACACGTTAATTTTTCATTGTGTCATTTCATAAATCATGTCATTCTTAGTGTCATGTCATTGTGTCATGCTATATAAGTGTCATCTTGATAAGGCCTTTTGGTCGAAACGTCGATTATGTCCTCAATATTATTATTTGTATGATTATTATCTGTGTACTGTTTGTATTTTTTCACGCTTGCACCCAAACGTAAAAATAGCCTTTTAGCCTTCAACTTCGTAAAATAAGACTTCATTGCAGATATTTTACGTATTAATTTATACAGTTCTACTTCAGTAAACAATAAAGTAAAGTAACCCACAGCATTTATTAATGCTGTAGGGTGTGAGATGTTAGCGATCTCACATTTCAGTGGCTTTGCAAATGAGGGCGGTAGCCATCTCCTCTGCCTGGCAGTCTTTACTTCCCGGATTAATCCGGTACCCATTTTAAGGCTGGGTCGACCCCGGAAGCCGCTGCGACTGAAAAAAACATTTCCGCCTCAACTGAGAATCATCATAGAATGCAGTAAAGAAAGGAGTAGCTGAATTCTGTAGCTGTAAAACTCTTCTACCCCAGAAAGGTTCTTCTACGCTGAAAGGCAACAAAGGGTTTATCGAATATAAATAGTCTGCAGTACTATTACCTTTTATTGCATCTTAAACTACCAATATTGACAGAATCCCTAAACGTCTAACCTGAATCTTATTCTAATGTCATGGATTGAATCCCTAAACATCATGACTAAATCTTAAATCACCAGCATTGACTGAATCCCTACTCGTCATGCTTGAATCTTAAACTTCAAATATTGACTTAATCCCTTAACGTCATGCCTGCATCTTACACTGATTGCGCGTGCTGTCCACTTGTTACATAAATCAATACATTCAATGTCAAAATAAAAATGTATCGGAGAATTGCACTTGCACTTACTAAATTTCATGTGGTTCTCTGCCGTGGTTCAATCGATTACTAGTTGCATATTACGTTGTCAGAACTACACAAATATGTAGAAATTCTAGTGAAATCCTCTGGTGAGATTAATCTTCGTGATCACAGCTGTTAAATTATTTAATATGCAAAAATATGTGTAAATTATTGAGCATGTGAACGAGCAGGTTAGGAGATGTGACCTCATCACGTGATAATAGCCCAATTTTTGTTAAACTTTTGTAATATTATGCGCATAACCATGCAATTTCTGTTATAGTTTGCGTATCTTCCGTGTCGTCACAGAAATCGCACGTTTATTAGCAGAGGATTCGAAGCTAAACAACATGGCTAATGCAATCGCAGATTTCTGTTCACTGAGCCTGACAGCTACAGAGAAAGATGATGTACGTTTGCTACAGATACGAGGATTGCTACACTGAGAAAAGATATGTGGTCACGGTCAGCCAATGACCTTATATTGACTACAATGATGGACGCATCCAGTGAAAATGCAATAATCGACACCGTCAGCTCACGTATGTAAAGATCGATACGTGTGTGCAATTCATTTAGATTGCACTAGTGAAAATATTTCAAATTTAACAGCATTACTAACTCTTAACTGTGGTGCCCCACCCCTCCCCCCACAACTCACTTATCCTCCACCCTTTTCCAAAAAACTAAAATACACTGTTTTCCTTCCAAGCTATGTTCCTCATCTGCGCTCGAAAAAAGGGACGCAATAAACGTAATGTTTTTGTTAATAAACTTATCTCTCCCTACTGAGTTTCCTACACTATTGTCAATTACATTTTTTATTGCACTATTCTTTGTTCCGCAAAAAAAATAAGCCACATCCACCTAACATGAACCAGCGAGCGTTTAAAAATTTTATCAATTACTTTTCTACTGTAATAAAATGTTCAATTCTTCAAAATATATGCAACTGTTATACTCACAGCTGTCACATCTTTTATTTCTGTTTGTAACTATAGTACAAACGGAAGTAACTATAGTAATGGGGGACTTTAACGCAAAAGTAGGTGAAACAGAAATAAAAGATGTGACAGGAAGATTTGGTTTAGGAACTAAGAATGAAAGAGCTGATTTATTGATAGAGTGGGCACAGGCACATAATTTAATAATAGGGAATACATGGTTCAAGCAACATCCAAGAAGGCTGTGTACATGGATTAGCCCAGGTGATAATACTCGGAACCAAATTGATTACATTTTAGTCTCTAAAAGATATAGAAACAGCATTAGATCTATGAAAACAAGGCCAGGTGCTGACTGCAACAGTGATCATATACTACTGGTGGCGAAATTGTGTATAAGATTAAAGAGGATCAAGAGAGCACCAAGGAATATGAAATTAGATTTAGCTTTATTGAAATCAGATGCTGACATTAAAGAAAGATAAACATAATTGTACAAAATAGATACAATTCCATTGCAACGATTCAGAGTATTGAAGATCAATGGAACATGCTGAAACAGTCGATAAACGAAACATCTAAAGAGATAATACCAAAAGTAAAACATACATTAAAACAAAAATGGATGACAGAAGAAATATTAGATTTGATGAGCACCAGAAGGAAAAATAAACACAAGATAGTGGAATATCAGAAAATACATAAGGAGATACGAGAGAAATGCAAAATAACAAAAGAAAGCTGGCTGAACAAGAAATGCACAGAAATAGAATTGCATTACAACCAAGATACAACATTACTATATAAGAAAATTGAGATGATAACAGGAAAGAGAACGCAAACAGTTACAGGGTGTCTAAAATCTAAGACAGGGCAGGTATTAATGGGAATAGATCACATAGTACAGAGATGGTCAGAATATATCAAATAACTTTATGAGGACAATAGACCAGAAATAAACATACAAGATAACGGCGAGGGTCCATCAATACTCACAGCAGACGTAAGGGAGGTTCTAAGACACATGAAATATGGCAAAGCCCCAGGTCCAGACAATATCACATTAGAAGAATTAGCAGCTTTAGATGATTTTGGAGTTGAAATAATTACAAAATTGCTGAATGACATATATAACAGCGGAAACATACCCGATGACTTAATGAGATCCATATTCATAGCATTACCTAAGAAACCAGGGACCACCGAATGTGAAGAACACCGTACAATCAGCCTCATGAGCCAAATAACCAAAATACTTCTCAGAATCATCATGAAGAGAGTGAGAAACAAAATAAAATCAGAAATAAGTCCAGAACAATGTGGTTTTGTAGAAGACAAAGGCACCAACAATGCTATTTATATATCGAGAACACTAATAGAGAGGTCTATAGAGGTAAAAACAGATCTGTACCTCTGTTTTATAGACTACACTAAAGCTTTTGACAAAGTTAAACATAGCGAAATTATACACATGCTAGAGAATCTGAACATTGACAGCAAGGATTTAAGAATATTCAAGAACATGTACTGGCAACAAACAGCAGCAATAAGAGCAGGAAATCAATTTGGCCCTTTTCAACAAATAAAACAAGGAGTCAGACAGGGATGCGTGCTTTCACCAGACCTGTTCTCTCTATACAGTGAAAATATATTGCGTGCAATAGTAGATATCCCAGGAATATCAGTGGGAGGATATAACATAAATAATTTGCGATATGCCGATGACACTGTTCTGATTGCAAAAAGTGAGGAAGACCTTAAAACTTAATTAAATTAGTAGTCACAGAAAGCAAAGAGAAAGGCCTCTTCCTAAATATCAAGAAAACAGAAGTAATGGTTATTTCAAAGAAAGAAAATAACACACCTTGCAAGATCATAGTGAATGATATAGTATTAAAACAGGTCCACCAATTCAAATATCTAGGTACAGTTAGTACAGCAGATGGAAGAAGTTCAACATAAATAAGATGCAGAATAGGACAGGCAAAAACAATATTAAGAAAAATGAAAAATATACTGTGTAATATGACCTTGCCATTAGAGGTGAGAAAGAGAGTTCTGCAGTGTTATATAACCCCTATACTAACATATGGGTGCGAGTCTTGGACAATAAACAAACTGAAAAGTGGGAGATTGGAGGCAACAGAGATGTAGTTCTACAGAAGAAGGCTGAGAATACCATGGACTGCCAGAAAAACTAATTTAGAGGTATTAAAAGAGTTAAATGCGAAACTGACCTTAATCAACAATATAAGAAAAAGGCAATCTTCTTTTTTTGGCCACTTCATGAGACAGGCAGGTTTAGAGAACATAATCACAACAGGCAAGATTGAAGGCACCAGAGACAGAGGGCGACAACGTGAGAAAATATTAGACAGTTTGACAACCTGGCATGACAACAAAAAAAAACAACGACTTTGATACATAATACTGTGAACAGAGAGGTGTGGAGAGCCATGACCGCCTACGCCACCCGGCATGGCACCTGATGATGATGATACTCACAGCTAGCTATTCAAATGTTTAACAATCTAACATTAATATACTGAAAAACTAAAATCTTCAGTTATGCAATATAAGCTTTGCAAGCTATTCAAAACACAAATCATGACAAACTTAAACCTCTCTGAGTTATCCAGACATACAATGTACATTAGTAACATAACGAATAACAATTTACTGTGTTTCACTGGCAGAAATAAAATGAGACGAATTGCAGAAACTGGAGGCACTCTTCTTCCGTGCCATACACGGTTCTGCTAATACAATATATGCGGTTTCAGTGGAGACATCTAAGTGGACACTACAGACATAAGCAACATAAAATCAAATTGAAAGAAACAAAACAGTCAAAATATTCAAACTAAACAAGAGACTCAGCCTTTTTAAAACACCCTGACAATAAATCGGTTTCCACGACTCTACAGCAAGCATATGTCAAGTAATAACGCGTACATAAGAACACTGGCTACAGAGTTGTCCCGGTCATATCACTGACTACAGAGTTGTCCCTGTCTTAGAGAGCACTTACTACAGATATGTCCCGGTCTTAGAGAGCACTTACTACAGAGTTATCACTGTTTTAGAGAGCACTTACTACAGAGTTGTCCCGGTCTTAGAGAGCACGTACTACAAAGTTATCTGTCTTAGAGAGCACTTACTACAGATATGTCCCGGTCTTAGAGAGCAATTACTACAGATATGTACCGGTCTTAGAGAGCACTTACTACAGAGTTGTCACTGTTTTAGAGAACACTTACTACAGAGTTGTCCCGGTCTTAGAGAGCACGTACTACAAAGTTATCTCTGTCTTAGAGAGCACTTACTACAGATATGTCCCGGTCTTAGAGAGCAATTACTACAGATATGTACCGGTCTTAGAGAGCACTTACTACAGAGTTGTCACTGTTTTAGAGAACACTTACTACAGAGTTGTCCCGGTCTTAGAGAGCACGTACTACAAAGTTATCTCTGTCTTAGAGAGCACTTACTACAGATATGTCCCGGTCTTAGAGAGCAATTACTACAGATATGTACCGATCTTAGAGAGCACTTACTACAGATATGTCCCGGTCTTAGAGAGCACTTACTACAGAGTTATCACTGTCTTAGAGAGCACTTACTACAGAGTTGTCACTGTTTTAGAGAGCACTTACTACAGAGTTTTCACTGTTTTAGAGAACACTTACTACAGAGTTGTCCAGGTCTTAGAGAGCACGCACTACAAAGTTATCTCTGTCTTAGAGAGCACTTACTACAGATATGTCCCGATCTTAGAGAGCAATTACTACAGTTATCCCTGTCTTAGAGAGCACTTACTATAGATATGTCCCGGTCTTAGAGAGCACTTACTACAGATATGTACCGGTCTTAGAGAGCACTTACTACAGATATGTACCGGTCTTAGAGAGCACTTACTACAGATATGTCCCGGTCTTAGAGAACACTTACTACAGAGTTGTCCCGGTCTTAGAGAGCACGTACTACAAAGTTATCTCTGTCTTAGAGAGCACTTACTACAGATATGTCCCGGTCTTAGAGAGCACTTACTACAGAGTTATCCCTGTCTTAGAGAGCACTTACTATAGATATGTCCCGGTCTTAGAGAGCACTTACTACAGATATGTACCGGTCTTATAGAGCACTTACTACAGATATGTCCCGGTCTTAGAGAGCACTTACTACAGAGTTGTCACTGTTTTAGAGAACACTTACTACAGAGTTGTCCCGGTCTTAAAGAGCACGTACTACAAAGTTATCTCTGTCTTAGAGAGCACTTACTACAGATATGTCCCGGTCTTAGAGAGCACTTACTACAGATATGTACCGGTCTTAGAGAGCACTTACTACAGATATGTACCGGTCTTAGAGAGCACGTACTACAAAGTTATCTCTGTCTTAGAGAGCACTTACTATAGATATGTCCCGGTCTTAGAGAGCACTTACTACAGATATGTACCGGTCTTAGAGAGCACTTACTACAGATATGTACTGGTCTTAGAGAGCACTTACTACAGAGTTATCCCTGTCTTAGAGAGCACTTACTACAGAGTTGTCACTGTTTTAGAGAACACTTACTACAGAGTTGTCCCGGTCTTAGAGAGCACTTACTACAGATATGTCCCGGTCTTAGAGTGCACTACTACAGATATGTACCTGTCTTAGAGAGCACTTACTACATAGTTATCCCTGTCTTAGAGAGCACTTACTACAGATATGTCCCGGTCTTAGAGAGCACTTACTACAGATATGTACCGATCTTAGAGAGCACTTACTACAGATATGTACCGTTCTTAGAGAGCACTTACTACAGATATGTCCCGGTCTTAGAGAGCACCTACTACAGATATGTCCCGGTCTTAGAGAGCACTTACTACAGATATGTACCGATCTTAGAGAGCACTTACTACAGATATGTACCGGTCTTAGAGAGCACTTACTACAGATATGTCCCGGTCTTAGAGAGCACCTACTACAGATATGTCCCGGTCTTAGAGAGCACTTACTACAGATATGTACCGGTCTTAGAGAGCACTTATTACAATATTGTACTGAATCTTAGATATCACGTACTACACAATTGTCTCAATCTTAGAGAACATTTACTACAGGATTGTTCCAGTATAAGAGATGACTTACTACAGGATTGCCTCAATCTTAAAGAACACTTACTACAGGGCTGTCCTAGTTTTAGAGAGCTCTTACTACATGATTGCCCCAGTCTTTGAGAGCACCTACTACCTAATTGTTCCCTTCTTATAGAGCACTTACTACAGGATTGTTCCAGTCATAGAAAGCACTTACTACAGGATTGTTCCAGTCATAGAAAGCACTTACTACAGGATTGTCCCAATCTTAGATAACACTTACTACAGGACAGTTCCAATCTTAGAGATAACTTACTACAAGACTATTATCTTGTTTACAGCTTGATTGCGATACTTGCACCTTTCCACTGAGACATACGATTTCAGCAACCCATTCTTGAGTACTTTTACTTCTCTTATGATGAATAGTCGTCTGCGTACTCAAACCTCCGTAGTCGTCTTCTACGACATGCATAGTAATTTATACTGTTACTATTCTTTGCTTCTTTGTTGTGCCTGGCAACACACGATCGTATTGTATGTCTTCATTGTGTTTCCTTATTACGGGTCTACATTTTACGCATTTCTTCAAACATCTTCATTGATAGTTTCGCCTTTATATTGCTTGTGCGGAAAGTAAAAAATATCAACTTATACCAGCCATGTATATAGTAAAAAAAGTAAAAAAAAGTAACCCATAGCATTTATTAATGCCGTAGGGGTGTGAGATGTTAGCGATCTCACATTTCACAGGCTCGGCAAATGAGGGCGGTAGCCATCTCCTCTCCCTCGCAGTCTTTACTTCCCGGATTAATCCGGTACCCATTTAAGTTAACCACTGCGCTAACGCGGCTCCTATATACTATGTATATAGTACAAGAAGACTAAGGAGCTTTTGAAAATGTCGTTGGTTGCCCCTTCCAATATAGGACTAAAGTTACTCATAGGCCCATGCTGAAGTTGGATGATTTAATTCAAAATGCACATATATCATCCGACTCTCTTGCAGTCCGTTCTCTGGACTACATTCTGTTATTCTGTATAGCTAAGAATAAACGAAGATGACATTTTTTAGTTTTTATTGAACGTGTAAACTTGACCTACACATTACAAGATATTCGGAAAAAACGAATGAAGTAATGAGTAGATGAAAGTACTGATTCTACAATCCAGTTTGTAATACTTCCAAGAGTGCTGTTACAATTATCTCCCTTAGTACGTAACATGTTTCATTGCGTTGTAAATGGCAGAAATAATGATTGAACGATAAGTTCAGTAACTGAGCTTCAGTGTTACTATAGCTCATTTTTACACACTTCTTTGATCCAAAGAAGACTGGATCCTTTAAATTCCTCGTTATTCAACACCAGTTCTGAAATTTATCCTATGAGACTGGGAAAATATCGTAAGTTGTAACGATATATATATATATATATTTAATTGGATGTGCTGCTTAAAAGATAATTTAACAAAGTTTATTGGCTGGTGAAAAACGCTAGTATTTTCACAGGTCTAATGTAACATTTTTTACGCAGAGATATGAGTTAAGACTGCATTAAAGCAGAATATTCCGGACAAGTCCATATTTGGTCTGATTCCCGAATCAATACCTACATCAGAGTGTTAAGTTCGGCAGTTCCAGTTGGATGCTGACTGATATGTTTCTTATAACTAGCTATCATATTCTATTTGTTTTTGCTGTAGGGCGTCTCAGGATTAAATGACGATCGGTATTCGGACTATGAGACGTTTGGCCGTTTGATATGCAGTAATATTGTGACGTCGCAGAATGTTGGTTACTACTTCAATCCATCTTCTTCTAGATCTTCCTCTGTATTGTGCTGTTTCCATTGTCATGAATAACAAATAACCGCTGACAAATAAAGATTCATTCTCATTAAGTGACCGAAACATTTCAGTTTCTGTTTCTGAATATATTTTACCACAGATCAACAGCTAATTCAACTTTTCTTGTAATTTCTTCATTCTACACATTCTTCTTGTTCTGTTTACTACTTTTCTTATACATCTCATGTCACATGTAGTAATCATTATCTTTTGTTCTTTAGTTAGTGTGCATGTCTGACATTGCTAACATGATAGGAATGCATTTATGATTTCTCTTTTTGTTTACGTGGGATTAATTTTTTTTCAGGATTGATATATATTCATAATTTACGTAGTTACTATAAAATCAAAATGATTTTTATACCATGAATCCCGAATTATATTATGTACGATATATTTATATATATATATATATGAGGGTATGAGGGGTGGGTGGAGTAACATGTAGGGTCTGGGCTGGACGTCCTGGACTGTAAGCATCCGACATTTAAATAGCAAATATACAAAACAAGATCTCGGAATTAATAGAAACATATTACAAGAACAAACGTAAAGGTACCTCCTTCAGGAAATAATACAACCACGTAAAGTTACCTCCTTCAGGAAATAATACAACCACGTAAAGTTACCTCCTTCAGGAAATAATACAACCACGTAAAGTTACCTCCTTCAGGAAATAATACAACCACGTAAAGTTACCTCCTTCAGGAAATAATACAACCACGTAAAGTTACCTCCTTCAGGAAATAATACAACCACGTAAAGAAATCAATATAACAGACTACATACAGAACAAATGTAATTGTCTCAAGTGTCAGGGAAATATGACACTAATTAGAGATGCTGGTAAGTCTACCGTAACCAACAGTCCTGAAGGACACATAGACCAACAGACAATAAACGTATGAGACAGAAACAACTCTTGGTATACACTGCACAATATTAACTGCCTCCATGCATCATCTTCAAGGCTGTCAATTTGTGCACACAATTAGGATAACCATCATAGCTGGCTACTTTATTGCACATAATCCAACCCTTGGCTACAAGCGTCATAACAACAGATGACTAGACAAGAAATTAAGGGCAAGTGCAACAGTTCCAATCTAGTGCTATTACAGACCTTGGAGACTCCACCAAGACTCTTACAGAGTGCGCATAATTCGACCAGCTGACCCAATCAGACATTTGTCTCATCTGACATAGCTGACGATAATCAAAGTGCTAGAAGATGTGCGCAGTAAACCAATTGTCTCCTCACCACAGATGACACAGATCGCGGTAACGTCATCATGGAACTTTAAAAAAGCCAACTGGGTCAGATACAGGCAAGTAATGATTTTGGGTTCAGCAGAAAAACCAACATGAACGTAACATACAGCAACATCTGCACCTTAATTTTAGCAGCCGTTAGGAATATCCCAATTGGAATATACAAACACAAGAACTTCAATAATCAAGAAACTCAAACACTATTGGACACCTGAACTGGCTGAAGCAGTCACGGAGAGGAGAAAGGCCAAGAAGAAGACTACGAAACACTCCACTACCTTAAACAAAACAGCATACAACAGACTGACAGCTAAAGTAAGATATATCACATAAGAAAACAGGCATAGAGAGAAAAATGTTGCAAACTAAATCTATAAAGAGAAGGAAAGAAAGCCTGGAGACTCTTGCATAATTTGGAAAATATACAAAGACCAATCAAACACCTATAATACATGTTTGTAGCAATGAAATAACAGCACCAATTAAAAAAAGCAGATACATTCAACAATTTATATACAAATGTACATACTTCACAGCAAAAGAAGAAATTAGACAAAATACTTACAAAAAGGGCAACACCTAACAAAGACCAGAACAATATTGCTGCATTCAATTACCTATTCAGCATACGAGAAATTAACATGATAATGCCGAAACTTGCGGTATATATATATATATATATATATATATACGTGCAGGTTGTGATCGACACTCACAATTCATATGTAGAACTGGTTATACCAATGTATATGATGTAACACTGACTATATAGACACCGAGTATATGCTCACTCACACATAATGCAATTGAATAATTTTAGGTAGAATGCAGCATACCGGATTGGAACCAATTCCGATCAGATAGTAACTACTTGCCTCGCAACTTGAGTCAACTCGTATTCCGTGCTCAACCAAACAGCGTATCCCTGTTATTAGTTATTAAGTGTTTACTGTTGGATAGTATTTAGTCTGATAGAACACTTGTGAAATCTGCGCGCTGTAATCTATGTTTTCTCTAGCTCTAAGAAATATGTACTCCGTAATGAGAAATCCTTTTGACATTGGGCAAACGCGTGGCAGTGTCGATATCACACAATCAATGGTAATATCACACAATCAATGGTAATATCACACAATCAATGGCAATATCACACAATCAATGGTAATATCACACAATCAATGGCAATATCACACAATCAATGGTAATATCACACAATCAATGGTAATATCACACAATAAATGGTAATATCACACAATAAATGGTAATATCACACAATAAATGGCAATATCACACAATAAATGGTAATATCACACAATCAATGGTAATATCACACAATAAATGGCAATATCACACAATAAATGGTAATATCACACAATAAATGGTAATATCACACAATCAATGGTAATATCACACAATCAATGGTAATATCACACAATAAATGGTAATATCACACTATCAATGGCAATATCACACAATCAATGGCAATATCACACAATCAATGGTAATATCACACAATCAATGGCAATATCACACAATCAATGGTAATATCACACAATCAATGGTAATATCACACAATAAATGGTAATATCACACTATCAATGGCAATATCACACAATCAATGGCAATATCACACAATCAATGGCAATATGGGATTACTTGCTCGTTTCCACGACTCCATATTTTTCTTCCTTACACTGCCAATCAATTAATTTGTTCTTCTTTCCCTACTACAACACAATTGACATTTATAGCGGTACTTTTGTTTGCTCTGTAACTGATCCTGTGAACACACGGCCTCGATTTTGGTATGAACCTGGGAGCAATCAACCAATCATTCCATATTTTATATATACACATGTATATATCGTGTATCTATCATCTGGCTGGAGGTACTCTTTGCATTACTTCTGTAAATATTAGAACACAAGCAGACGAGCTTTCTCAACAAACACAACGAGCCCTCTAAGTGGTCTCGCATGATTACTTTACCGCAAAGTAAATATAATATCTCTGTACGTTAGGCAAACTATAGCACACTCGGGAGTAGGTTAAAAGGCTATGAATGGGACATAATTGGGTTGTTATTGTTTCTGTTGTTTTTGTGATTTTTTTCTGTTCTGGTGAGATAAAGTTTGGACCTTGCTCAGTTGATAAAACGTGACACTCTACAGTTGTAAGACCTGCTAACTAAGTGGAAATCATCCTTATAAAGTGACACATTTTTATATTCTTCCTTGATTTTTTTGACGGTCCACACAAATTATAAATGTGACTAACATCAATTATTTTTTTACCATTAACAATAATAGAGATTACCGTTCGGAATACCTTTATATCCGATGTAGATAATACATTTAGATATTATATTTATATATATATATATATATATATATATATATATGTATGTATGTATATGTATGTGTGTAAAGTGTTATCCACACTCGATACAAAACAAATGAAATGTCGCCGCCAATGTCAATGAGATAATATTGATTGTGTAGACTCCCAGTGTGTTCACACTCACACAGAATACAATGGCATAATTGTAGATAGTAATGAGGATTTGGAATATGGCATGTTTGTATTTTAACTTGTCTTTTACTATTTAAATCAAAATTCATGTGTTATTTTTAAAATCAAAAACACGCACAGTAAACACATTTTTATTGATTTTGATGTTTTCTTGGCTACAGTATTCTTCTTCTTCTTTCGTTCACTTGAAACATGTCTATATCTGTAATTCTGTCTCCTTAATAAAACTCACTGTCTTTTGTAGTTCATACAGTGTCCCATAGAGCTTTGATTCCATTGTTGTTTCCCCTGACCAATATGTCTGCCTCAGCGTTTCATGCTCAGAACACTCTTGAAGTATATGTTTGGCACTCTGTGCTGCCTGTCTACATGTACACATGGCTGTGTTGCCAATCTTGAACTTTGTATACATGTGACTGCGGAGTCGGTTGTGTCCTGTTCTGAGACGTAGAATTATAAGTTGTTCTGGTCTATTCATAATATGATGGTCATCTTGTGTTGGTGTTTGTTGCTTTCTTATTGACTTGATCATCTGTTTTTTCTGATGGTAGGTGATTGGTATATCTGGTTGGTCTTCGGCAGCACTTTCCTTAGCCAGTTGGTCTGCTTTTTCATTTCCTGGTATTCCACAGTGAGAGGGTATCCACTGCATGGTTACCCTATACTGGTAAGACAATTCGCTAAGTAGTTTTTTCAAGTCTGTTAGTTTTTCAGACTGGAGAGCTTGAAGCACTGACCTTGCATCTGTCAGGAATACCACAGGCTGTAGGTCAGAGTTGGAGTTCAGCAGTTTTTTAGCTGCCACACTAATTGCCTGGATTTCTGCATTATAATTATTGCAGAATTTTCCTGTCGGTGTTCTGATTGTATCTCTAGGCTTGTGTGGATATTCTATATATACACCTGCACCTCCATTCCTCACAGCATTCTGTGCTGACCCATCTGTGTATACTCTGACCCATATATCTTGTGGATATTCCTCATCCAGGAAACTGAGGGTGACTGTCCTTCGCTGCACACTATTCTGTTCGTCCTCGCTTAGTATTCCTTTCACATGGGTCTGAATGTATATTGGCATTCCATGCCTTTCACTCCACGGGGTTTGTTCTGGTACAGGCCTTAAGGGGCTGTCAACTTCAGGTAGGTCTGTAAGTTGTCTGCAGAGTCGTTTAGCTTGATGGATAAAGCTGCTTCTTTTCAGTCGTCCCATATCTAGATTTTGGAATCTTTACTTCATTGGATGACTTGGCATACACTGAAACTTTTCTGCCTGAATTAGTACTTTTGTGTCTCTGCGTTCGCCAAGTGTTTGCATTCTTCCCATTTTCTGCATCTCTGCTATGGGTGTTGATTTCATTGCTCCCAACATTATTCTAAGTGCCTGGTTTTGCACTTTATCTAGATCTTGTAATGTGGTGTTTGATGCAGGACACCATGCTGCTGAACCATATTCCAGGTGTGGTCTTATGCCTTGCTGGTAAACTTTACTGAGTATATTCCCACTGGCTCCCCATGTGGTTCCACTTAGTTTCCTCAGGATAGCTAACTTCCTCCTGGCTTTTGTTGTTGCTTTGTTTATGTGCTGCTTCCATGTCAGTTTATCATCAAAAGTAACTCCGAGGTATGTGGGTTGTTTGTCTTCTTTCAAGAGCTCTCCATCTATTTTGATATGACCGGCTTTTTGTTTTGGTGAGAGGGTAAAAAGTGTAGTGCTGCACTTATCTGTGTTAATGCTGACGCACCATCTATTAGCCCATAAGGTTAGGGCATCGATAGCTCTTTGTATTTGTTTAGTGGCCACTGTCGCATGTTCTTCTGTGCACCAGATCACCAGGTCGTCAGCATACATTGCCACTTTGATCCCGTGTGGTAGTAGTTCGCGATTATTCTTTGGTCGATGCATGATAAAGAACGTATAACTTGTCAATAAATTATTTCAATCTATTAATTTCAGAAACTTTCTTATCAGCATCGTATAAGAAACATATAATTCCAGATTATGCTTAGCACAGTATCAAACAATGATGGAATTTTATCTTTTAATAACTTTCTTTTTTACTACGAGAACCCAACATTATTGCTACACCATCACAAGCAACAGAAATTAAACATTCATTCATGCACTCCTCTGTCAATCCAATAGAATGAAGACATCTAATCAAAGCGGAGAAGATTCCGGCGGATGGTACATCTTCTAGTTCAGCTAAGTCAATAAATAAATTAACTAGTCTGATCATTTCACAACCTGAAATTATTGCGCGAATATACAAAATAATGTAGATATTCTGACTGATTGTTATCGCCTCGTCTATGATTAATGAAAATCTTGATTTTATATTTACAATTGTATTGATCAATTTAGTTTTCATCTCCTTGCGAATATGATGTATCATATTAACGCAATCATTTGTAGAGCGAAGCATCCGTCCCATATCAACGCCGTTAAGTTCTTGCAGATTAATTTCCATTTCAAAAGTATTGAATGACTGATTTTTGTTGTTGCAATTATATAGACTTTGTGAAACACCTTTGTAGTTGTTTCTTTTTGGCGTGATTGCAATTTTAGGGATACCGTTTAAGTGTCTTTTTCTTCGCATCTTCTAATATTGTTATGAAAAGTGTGTGACCATCGTTTGCTTTATGTTTAAATATTTGTATTTGTAAAGATGTTGTTCCCGAGTTTTGATGAAATAAGTTACTTCACTGTGTGCTCATTCTTTTGAAATCTTAGATCCCATTTTAGCCTCCGTTCCGAGTGTTTGAATTATGCTGCAAGCACCGCAACATATTTTCCCATCCTTTCCCAACCAAACATTTCTTTCCCAGAAATCATTCGTTTGCTCCATTGTCCAACAGGACGGCCAAATATATTTCACTTGTTCATTTGTCTCAGTAGAACATGAAGATGCTGCAACTACAAGCGATTCGAATGTTTTCATTATTGGTTCTGCGCAATCGTTTCATATTTGTGGAGCTTGTGATGGGAAAAAAGTTGTAACTTTGTTAATTAAATACAGACATTCGTGAATATTTTGCGCCGAGTATTTGTCACAAACTGAAACAGTTCTGTAGTATATGCTCTGGGAAATGACCTTATGTGGTACAGAAGACCTCTTTACATAATTAATTAGGACGTCATTCGTTACGTGTTTTATTATTACCGCGCTATTTGCTGGCTATCATTTATATACTAGGAGTCGCCTGGCTATTTTTGGCATGCGACGTCAATTATACAAATAATGGACAAAGAAAATCACGACAATAATTTTTCAAAAAACGTAACGAATGAAGTCCTAATTAATTGCGTACAGAGGTCTTCTACCGTAGAGTGTTTTATTTAGGGTCAAGTCCGTTGATAAGGGGGCGGTGGGTGTTTCTTTCGCTTAAGAAGTCAGATCATGACACTAAGTACTAGGAAAAAAAATGCCAAAAAAAGGGTAGACCCCACCCCCCTCCCCCCGAAAAAAAAATGAAATTGGTTGTCTAAAAAATAAAAATATAAAAGAAAACCCAAGGAAGATGAAGGAATGACTCATGAGATCGAAGATTTAACCATTTTAATTCGTTACACTTTCCCTCCCCCTTATCGAAGACGTATCTATGACCCTGGTTCTGGTGAATGCCCCTATAGGTCCCCTATGTTATTACTGGGCAGATGCAAGTCGCAGAGTGTTGATGACGATCGATTTGGTGTAAATGCGCTTTTAGACGGCAAAGTTCCGTTCACAGTCGAAAAATCTCGACTTGTTTATTGCTGCTCAATTTGTTGCTGTTGTCTTCCTGTAGTTTCCCGTAGTTCTCTACACTGTCATTATCATCAAGTACCGTCTCCGCAACGAAGGTTGCATGCAACGGCATTGTAGTTACATGTTATTTTATCAAAGCTTTTACTTCCATGAAACTTTGAAATAGTCCTATTCTCTATTCTCATGTATATTCTTAAACATTTCTAAATTTCATGCTAAAAAATAATCTAGACATTGAAATATGGTCCTATTCTTTGGTCACAAAACGCACGTTAAAATCATATTTAGTCTTTTAATTTTGAATTTGTGCCAGGCAGTGTCAAAGGTCTTGTAAACATTTACTATAATCACTATCGGAATCATCATTATCAGATTCACTAATTAGCAAGCTCTGAAACATAACCATAGCTTGTTCTGCACTGTATCTAGAAGTGGACGTTGCCATTTTTTTCAGAATTTCGGAAATAACATACGCAGCGAATGGCGGTCAAAGAAATGGTTTCTTTTGCAGCCACGCGAGTTGTCTTCAGTTTTCTAAAGGAAGTGGTTTCCTGGATGTTCAGAGGTTACCATAAAAACTTGAACTGGACAAAACGAATTATAACTGATCAATATATGATCGATCTAAAATCTAAGCCGTTAAAGTGGCGAAAGGTCCTGTAGACCCATACTATAAAGCCGTTATAGTGGCGATCGGTTCCCAATGAGTTAATATTTAAATTTAATTATTGGAAACCAACGCTCTTGAAAGTGTGACACATTGCCTCGAGGATAGAACGTTGTTCTCACAATCGTGAAGTCCGAAATTGGATACCTGGTAGAGACTGGGGTTATTTTCTATTGGAGGGTAAATTAGAAACCGATCCTGAATATGACGTGGCGACAGCTAGGGCATGCTTTTATCAGTGACCGATCGCCTGTAGAAGACCTATTCTCTGATTTTTTTAGGCCTTCATTCGTTCCATTTCTTTATTATTCCTGTATTTTCCGTTGGTCAATATTTCTCTACTTGTAATTGCATGCAAAAAGTAGCCAAGGCTACACCAAGTATATAAATAACCAATGGAAAGCGTAACAATAATCAAAAACGTACCGAATGAAGGCCTGTTTTCTTTTTGCTGTTACTTCTAATAGTAATGTCAATGATCACGCTTTATCACACAAGCCACTCAAAATCTCACTGAAACTCTCTAACGGATAAAATGCAGTGTTACATCACGAGACTCTCTATCCAAGTTACCACTGTCAGAACAGTGTGAGTATTAACAGCTTTGAATAAAGTATACCACTACTGGGAATTTAAAAGAGACAGAAATAAACGGAGAGATCATGCTGTTTCTTTTATCTCACAACATACTACATTCCTGCTCATATTGTTTAGAATGCTAATATTAAGATTTGTATATTTTCCAGATCTGCGACATTTACCACGTATTCATGGAAAATCTTGTGAACAGTTCTCTTCCGATCGCCTCATTCTCAACAACACTGGCATGTTCTTTGATTATGCATTATGTCATTCTTTGTACAAGCCAGGGGAAGTAATTTGTGTATCCCACATTATTCGCTCTTCTACAGTTTATTAAATCGATTTGATCCAACAGGCTTGTTGCTCAGATATTTTAATTTCACCGGAGATATCACATCATTTTGTGCTGTTTTTTTCTATCCATCACTTTGTCAATCGCTGAATCTGTCTATCTATCTATCAATCTGTCTATCTGTCTGCTCTGTCTGTTCTGTCTGCTCTGTCTGTCTGTCGGTCGGTCTGTCTGTCTATATATATATATATATATATATATATATCTGTCTGTCTGTCTGTCTGTATGTATGTCTGTCTAACTACATACTAGATAGATAGAGGGCGCCTAAGCGACGATGGTGCAGTGATATTCAGAGTGCTTAAACATGTCTCTAGCTGCGGCTGGTCAACTCACCTATAAACGCGGTGTGTTCAAAGAATCAATAATGAAGACTACGTTCTGGAAAGAATATCTCACATGATGATGATGTTATCATTATTTTTAGTTTCTTTGTGTTCTGTTCTTCATTGTGCTTTAGTGTTGGTAGTATCCCACTTTATTGTTGATAGTATCACACTTTATTGTTGATAGTATCACTCTTTATTGTTGATAGTATCACACTTTATTGTTGATAGTATCACTCTTTATTGTTGATAGTATCACATTTTATTGTTGATAGTAAAAGCCTATTTCAGGCTTCCCTTATTAGTTGTTAAAAAATAATTCTGTCCTCTGCATATGTAATTTCTCGGAACTGTTGTCCACCAATGTTAAGAGGATGAAACTTGGCATGTCTGGTCATCTCCTAAGTTTCTCATTTGTTGCTCATATTATCATATTAATCATTCATAACTTTTATGCACAATACTTCCATAGTTTATCATTGCTTTCGGGAGAAAATCCGTCACTTGATCAGCGAAAGGAAAGCACATTCATTTTCACCAGCCATTTTGAAGCATAGAATAACTAAACAAATACCAGCTTTTTGGATACTTTTACACGAAGAAATAAACCTAGGGCCGACAACTCAAAAAGCTTTGCCCATCTGGGTTAGATATTTGTGAGTACTCTGTTCCCATACCCTTCTCTGAGATTTATAGATAAATGGATGGATAGATTGATCACGTGTGGTGTTTTTCTGCATGTATACGTCATTATACGTCATTGAGCGCCCTCCTTCTCTGTTTTTGTTAGTTCTGCTTTCAGCTATTAATCATTCCAATTTGTTATGTCTCTTTATATGACCAGAAAAACCACATAACTGTAATAATCGATTCTGTGTAACATGTTCGGCTTATATTGTCGGAGGAAACATGGTATATGTCACGCAGAATCGTTAGCCTCACGTTAGTAATAATCACTAAGGTTTCTGATCTATATTGTGTCATAATTGACCTTAACTATGGAATTATTCATGGTGCAGACAGTTATCTAGATGTTTAACTTCGCAATTAAACAAAGCAAACATTAATGACTTGGTAATTAAGCAAAGTGAAAATGTATCATGTACACATTCTCAGTTGACCCATAAGTAATTAAGTTTTCTATGTAAATATGTCGTTCCAACTATTACTGAATTTCGTTTGCAGACTTCTTCAATAGATTCATCTGTAGATGCGGAGGCTTCCAGCCAAAAGGAGCACAGATAATCAGGATGTCACGAACAAATCACAATGGAAACAGAAAAAAACAGATGATCAAGTCAATAAGAAAGCAACAAACACCAACAGAAGATGACTATCACATTATAAATAGATCAGAACAAGTTATAATTCTACGTCTCAGAACAGGACACAACCGACTTTGCAGTCACATGTATGCAAAGTTCAAGATTTGCAACACGGCCATGTGTACATGTGGCCAGGCAGCACAGAGTGCCAAACATATACTTCAAGAGTGTTCTGAGCATGAAACGCTGAGGCAGACATATTGGCCAGAGGAAACAACACTGGAATCATAACTCTATGGGATACTGTATGAACTACAAAAGACAGTGAGTTTTATTAAGGAGACAGAATTACATATATAGACATGTTTCAAGTGAACGAAAGAAGAAGAATCTGTAGATTCATTTCCCTTGTAAATATTCTCAGCCGTCGCATTTTTTGTTGAACATGCTAAATCCACGAAGATAACATTGATCGACAGAAAATCATTGGTCAACAGTGTACCCTTCGCTGTCGACCCATGTATGGCTAGATTACTGATTTGGCCATGATCTGTCGAACCCTATATGGCTAGATTACTGATGTAGGCATACTCTGTTTACCCATGTATGGCTAGATTACTGATGTAGGCATGCGTAATCGACCTAGGTGTGATTAGGTTCCTGTTGTAAGCTTTCTCAGTTGACGCAAGTGTGAGTGAGCTCCTGTTGTAAATGTGCTCACACGATACATGCGTGTGTGAACTCCTGTTGTAAATGTGCTCACACGGCACATGCTGGAGTTAGCTTCAAGTGTTAATGTGCTCACACAACACATGAGTGTGTGAACTCCTGGTGTAAATCTGCTGAGACGACATATAGCGCAGTGATATCATAGTGTAAATATGCTCTAGCGACATATGTCGCAGTGATATCCTAGTGTAAATATGCTCTAGCGACATATGTCGCAGTGATATCCTAGTGTAAATATGCTCTAGCGACATATGTCGGAGTGATATCCTAGCGTAAATATGCTCTAGCGACATATGCCGTGGTGATATCCTAGTGTAAATATGCTCTAGCGACATATTTCGCAGTGATATCATAGTGTAAATATGCTCTAGCGACATATGTCGCAGTGATATCCTAGTGTAAATATGCTCTAGCGACATATGTCTCAGTGATATCCTAGTGTAAATCTGCTGAGACGACATATGTCGGAGTGATATCCTAGTGTAAATCTGCTGAGACGACATATGTCGGAGTGATATCCTAGTGTAAATATGCTCTAGCGACATAATGTCGGAGTGATATCCTAGTGTAAATATGCTCTAGCGACATAATGTCGGAGTGATATCCTAGTGTAAATATGCTCTAGCGACATAATGTCGGAGTGATATCCTAGTGTAAATATGCTCTAGCGACATAATGTCGGAGTGATATCCTAGTGTAACTATGCTCTAGCGACATATGTCGCAGTGATATCCTAGTGTAAATATGCTCTAGCGACATATGTCGCAGTGATATCATAGTGTAAATATGTTCTAGTGACATATATGTGAGCTATACGTGTAAATGTGATCACACGACGCATGTGTGAATGAATTCCTGGTGTAAAGGCGCTCACACGACACCTGTCTGAGTAAGCTCCTGGTTGTTATGCGTTATGAACCAACATCATTACACTCCGGGCAGACATATAGGTGATCTGTATCCCACAGCAAATTTCGAAGGGTTTGCATGATCATTTTTCATGTGGCTCACTGGTTTAATACGCACCTCATTTTACTACGTAGACATTAAGTTGTACTACTTCCACGTTTCATATCAATTGTGCCCCAATCTCAGCTTTGATGCCTCGCCAATCCACGTGTCCCTCCCTATACAGTAGGCACTCGTAAAGCAGAATCAGAATGCCCCTTGATCATTATGAACACCTTTTCTACTGATGCATTTTATGTGCGTTTCTCATACCCACTGACACCTGCATGTTCCATGCACTAAATCAATGTGATACCATAGGGAATGGAAGGAAGCAGATATGAATGCCAGTTACACATATCGAAATCGACCATTGAGAATCACCCATTGTTTTTCTTTTGATGCATGGATTACGAGTTTTGCACAATAACCGCCGTAGTCAAAAAAGTTCCAGAGAGCCACATTAGGACGGTGGTAGCTACCTGTACTTCCATCTGCATTTGCATCTCGTTGTGATTGTCCTGTTTGCTCTACTTTGTTAAACAACGAATCTCCGACTCACACTAGCCAGACTTCTTTCCCGAACACAAGGACACATCAGTGAACTCAATGACATTATCATTCCCGTAATAATAAGAAATTGATAGATTTTGAGGTTTGTTGTACTGCTATTACAGCCTAGGCATTCCCTGACATGGGTTATTATTACGTCGTCAAAGTCCAGCGTAGTTTCATCAATCAAGCAAAATGTTTGCTACTGTAGCTAAGTACGAGATTGATGTAACCTCTCTAGTGGTCTTTTCAGCCTACACAACCAATGACATCTCGTTTCATTCTTGTGCCATTGGGCCCATTTGATTCTTGTTTGATACTTATCTTGAATATTCACGTGCAGTGGGTGTCGTTGCTCGGCCGCGACATGCATGTATGATTTTGTTTGAGCAAGAGCATAACGAGGATGATGTCAAATAAACCTTAGTATATATTTAGTTTTTACAGTAGGGGTATCCCAAGTGCAGCCGAGGGCTACACGCATTCCCTCATTCTGCACACGTACAATTTGTGAACGGTGAAATCTGATGGCTAAATCTCGTTGCTCCAGACGCACAGATACCATAGTTTTGCTATTGTAAACTTGCTCACACGACATATGTGTGATTGAACTTCTGATGTAAACGTTCTCTGTCGATACAGGTGTTATTCAGCACCTGTTGCAAACTTGCACATTCGACACAGCTGTGCGTGAACTCCTAGTATAAACATGCACACGTCTAATTGGGCTCCTGGTGTAAACAAGCAAGTGTGTGATTGAGCGCCTGGTGTAAATTTGCACAGACGACACAAGTGTGAGTGAACCCCTAGTGTAAACGTATTTAGTCGACATAGGTGTAATTGAGCTCCTGGTGTAAAATTGGAACTCAATATTGAATATATTGAAGCTCAATATAGTTAATTCCTTGCGTACATTTCTCAGCCTACACAGATGTGAGTGAACCTCTGTCATAGAAGACATGTACAGATTTGATTCAGGTCCTGACGTCAACGTGCACATATGCAATTGGTCTCTTGGTGTAGTCATGCACATGTGTGATTGAGCTTCTGGTGTGAACTTGCTCAGTTGACACAGGTATGAGTGAATTAAACATCCGGTGTAAACATCCTACGTAAACATAGGTGTCCGTGAGATTCAGGTGTAAACGTCTTACGTAAACACTGGTGTGATAGAGCATATGATGTAAACTTGCTTAGTCAACGCAGGTATGATTAATCTTCTAATGGAAATTAATTTCAGCAGTTGACACAGGTGTGAATGAGCTCCTGGTGTAAGCCTCCGATGTTGACACGTGTTATTTCGTTCCTGGTGTATGCTTGTTCCGTCGAGCTATGTGTGATAGAGTTCATGGTGTAAATTTGCTCAGTCGAGCTGTGTGTGAAGGAGTTCATGGTGTAAATTTGCTCAGTCGAGCTGTGTGTGAAGGAGTTCATGGTGTAAATTTGCTCAGTCGAGCTGTGTGTGAAGGAGTTCATGGTGTAAAATTGCTCAGTCGACACACTGGTGTGATTGAGTTCCTTGTGTAAAATTCCCAGTCGACCTTGGCGCTAGTGAGTTCTTGGTGTAAACCTGCGCTGTCCATACGGGTGTTGTCGAGAACATGAGGTAAATGTGTTCAGTCGGTATAGGTGCGTGCGAGTTCCTAGTGTAAAGTATCGCTGTTGACACATGTGTGATTGAAATTCGTATAAACTTGCTCAGTTTATCCAGGTGTCTTTGACCTCCAGGTGTATACTTTCTCAGTCGATCCAGACGGGATTGACCGACATCATCAACTTTCTCAGTCGACGCAGATGTGAACGAAAATAGTGGTATTTGCCCTGTGGTACTCCAGTCATCTAATTACTGTTTAGGGTTGTTACCCTACACTTGGACATTTATCTCTCGATGCAGAGGTGGCTGGATTACCGGTGCCCGTAAACCCAGGTATAATTGAGTTCCCAGTGTAAAATTTCTCAATCCACGTATGTTTATACTGGTGATCCAACTGCACTTGGATGGACAGACAGTTACATCATCAGGCATATCTCATACCGTGGTCGATTTAGCATATTTACAGCTGTGATGGAATGTCATTTGTAATAATTTAAAAACAGACCAGGTAAATGTTCTGACCTTACAAAGAATTTTAATTCTATCATAGACGTCAGAATTGCTATAGTTTATTAACTGTCAGATACGGAAGCTCCAAGTTTCTCATCAGTACCCATTATGATTAATCACTTAACATCACTTTAATGAAGTTATAGGAAAATTGGAAGTATTTGTAAATGATTTAATTTGTTAAATAATTCATAAAATTCGGTTCACGAAACTAGAGCTGATGTTAACGCTTGGACATCCATCAGTTTGGACAGCCATTAGTTTGGATAGCCATCACTGCGTCATTGTATTAGACAGAAGACAATTATGATTTATGGAGAGTAACATATTATGGACCTCCTCGTAGTACAATGGCCGTGCTACTTTTGCAGCAGGATAAAATGCAGTTTTATATGCATCAATGACCTTAAATATCCTACTCCGGCGCTGGTAATTAATGCGTATAGTGTTTACTACATCCCCTGAACGGTGGACATTTGTAACCTTATCGTTTATAAGTTAATCGTACGGGCGACCAGGTTCCCGTACTACACGCTGGTCACCAACGCAAAGATAACATCGGTCAAACTTGCTTTACATTTTTTGCTACTGTCTCTCTTGATCTCGACATAACAATTACAGTCTTAAAACATAACAAATCGTATCAAATGTACTTGTGGAATCAAACAAGACATTCTAAAGTGAAAGAACCACTCCATTTTCTACCTCTTATCTGTTGTTATGCACTATCTTTCACACACCCCTCCCTTCTCTCTTTCTCTCTCTTGGTCTCTCTCTCAGTACACTTCAAAAGCCAATCAAGCCAGCCATTAACCTATCTATTTTTTATGATGTTTCATAGTCTTAATCTATTTGTCTGTTCACATAATCACTAAACTCCTTGTTCATGCATCATCCAACCTCTTCTTCTTGGTCTTTTGTGTTGTTATATGATACTGCTTTGTCACTGCGTGTAGTCACATTCAGAAAACATCTTAACAGTCAGAAATGTTTCCTGTTGCACACCCACTCATCAGTTAAATGTATGTCTTGTCTCAATTCCCACACTTATTGTTGTCTTCTATCACATACTCTTCACATACTCTACTCTCAATGGATGAGGAAGGCATGTAGACCAGCAAACATTGCATACGTTTCCTTTTGTGTCAGTCTCGTAGGTGGCGGAGAATGTCATAAGTACAATCAGTGTACAGACATCACAAGCAACGGATCATATCCTGCGTTTTGCTAATAACTTGCGCTCACAATTGGTAGCAATATCTCCGTTTATATCCACATTTGCATGTGTTGACTGTTCCCGCAGCCTCCACTGTACAACCGTGTTGTGTTGATTCCTGACATTGGTGATTTATCTCTGTGTCACTCCATTATCCGTTGTAATAGAAAATGTGAGTTGCCAAGAAAACAAGCAGCAAAACTCTAATTTCAAATAGAGTAACACATGGGAGAAGTTAATGGTAAAAGGTGGGCGTCTATGGTCAAGTCGATATCGACCCAGACAGCATAATAGATATCAAGCAACGATGACCGTGAGGGGGCGACCAAACAGGCTAACGTGTAATTGACGCAGATAAATGCGTCGTAAAATAAGTTGCGACGCACAGGCTGTGCTATTATCGATATAACTACGAATGTCCATAATTCAGTAGAATTAGTATATCTATCTATACGCTGTGGCCCTTGTTTGCCTTGCGGCGTCAGGGGTGGAAGAGTTCTCTGGAGATGGCCTTCATGTGTGCTGTTGTAAGCTTGTTCCTGTGTCTTCTTTGATTGCTGTGATCCATCTTTTGCATAGTCTGCCTCTGGCTTTATAACAGTTATGTCTATGTGTCATGGCCATCTGTGGCATTCTATTTGTCTGTAGTCTGGAAGCGTGTGAAAACCACTTGATCTGTTGTCTTTTGATGTGTTCCAATACTGTTATTGTTTTGGTTATCTGCCTGATGTTATCGTTTCTAATTCTATCTCTTAATGACACCCCGAGTATTCTTCGAGTATTCTTCGTAGACATGTCATTCATGTTGTCACTATTTTTCTTTTGTCTTGTGCTGTCATTATCCAGGTTTGGTACTGATAACAAGGTGATGGAATAATAATAGTCTCGTATAATGCAACTTTAGTGTCTATGACGAAACACACTGCTCATAGAAAATGAAGTAGAATTAGTAAAACACTGAGTGTATAAATATATTACTGCTAACGTCGGATAAGTTGGGCTATTGATCAAAATAAAATCTTGATACAAATGCTGTGAATCAAATAAGACCACTGTCCTGCTTCAAGATATATCCTATGAGAGTTTGAGAATGCACACTGGACATTGTAAGAGATGACCTTCTTCTTCTTCAGCGTTTATTTTCAAACTCCTGCTGGATCTCTCTTGTAGCATGACCATGATCTTATTAGATTTCCAGCAGGATGTAGTCCAGCGAATGAAAACGTGTTGTGTCGCCGTTTTATTTGCGCCAATAACCCGACACACCCGTCTTCGGCGGTAAGAGATTACCTAACATTGTATTTATATATGTACCTTCAGTGTTAAAGAGGCAAATGTCAGAAACCAATGATCTTCAGTTCGAACAATGTGGTGTTGCCGTGTGTAATTCGTATATGTTGTTGAGACCTTTTTCTTTGGTGGATTGTTCTTTGAAGTGTTTCTCTTGGTCGCCATCTCTTTTCTGTGCTATCTGGAATACATTCAAGCGATAGTAGTGGCTTTGTATTTTCGTTAATAAAATACGTGTCGGATACAAGTCCATAGCTTTAGTCTTACTGTTGGAGAAACATATTGCTGCTTGGTGCCATCCCTTATTTGTTTGTTTGACTTACATTTTCACCAACAATACCTAAGTCTTCAATGACTTTTTTTCTTAAATGAATTTAATGTTTTATACAGTACAAGTCTTACTTTCTAGTTTTCTCAATAATATTTTATTATAAATACATAACTTACATTGCAGTTATAGATGTATGGAGAGCTCTCTGTACCAAATATTATAATTATTAAACAGTCGTAGTTTTCTATATTCCATTATTGTTTTTTTAATTTACAGATGTTAGTTGTTTAAATGCACATGCTGCCAAAGCAATTCTGGTACAAATATATTTTGTTATATTTCCATCTTGTGTCATTTTGATGCCAAAGAAGGACAATGAATTTCCTTAACTGTTTCTCCGCTGAGATTGATATTAAACTTGTATATGGTAAAATGCATGGTCTTAGTCTTGGAAGCGATAACTCGGAGAACTATTTCTTCTGAAAGATAACAAAGCTGATTCAACAGTTCTTGTGCTTTATTGACAGTATGACTAATAACGACTAAAATATGACATAAAATTAGACAAGGAATACAGTACGAACATAATATTTAACAGAAACAAATGTCATCAAAATACGAGATCGAATGATAATACTCAGAGATTCTACTGTGAAGTGATTCATGATTGCATTGTCATCATCATAGTTATATTCATTATTACCATCATTAGAATAACGGAGGTGAGAATGACACGTAGAATCGCAGGAAATGAACATCATTATGGACTGAAAAGAATGTGTTAACAAATAGAAAGGTTTGGGGCTCGTGTTGTAGAAGTTGTCGTGTAATTCAGTGATTCTCATCCTTGTTGGTTCTTGACGCTCTATTGGGATACATTATTTCTCTTGTGCCTTAAAAAATGTCATTGACCTTTTTTTTTTTACAAGTTATAGAACTTTGTTCACGCTTTATCGCTATAATTCTTGTTGTTTATCGTTTAGTGGTTACCTTCGTGTGGCTCCCGAGGTGGTTCTGTGACCAGGAATGTCAATGGTTTGTCTCATTTCCCCCTTGCACGTATCCATGGTTCATAAAGGAGGGTGTGTGTAAAATGTGCCACTTTGAGAACCACTGGTGTAATTGTTAATATATGTCGATCAGTGATTGAATCATCTATGGATGAGTCATGTGTGCAGTTATGATGACTTGACGAGTAACATTACCATCATCATTTAGCGTTAGATAAGTCGGTTCATAGACTGATGTTCTAGTCGTATGATTATCTCACTTTACCGTCTGCAGATCTCAGTAGCTATGTCCTTTTCCGGTAGGTATGAGTCCGTTTCTGTAGCTGGGAGATACAGGTATAGGAAGATCCCTTTAACGTATGTATGAGTCCGGTTCTGTAGCTGGGAGATACAGATCTAGGAAGATCCCTTTAACGTATGTATGAGTCTGGTTATGTAGCTGGGAGATACAGATCTAGGAAGATCCCTTTAACGTATGTATGGGTCCGGTTATGTAGCTGGGAGATACAGATCTAGGAAGGTCCCTTTAACGTATGTATGAGTCCGTTTCTGTAGCTGGGAGATACAGATCTAGGAAGATCCCTTTAACGTATGTATGAGTCTGGTTATGTAGCTGGGAGATACAGATCTAGGAAGGTCCCTTTAACGTATGTATTAGTCCGGTTCTGTAGCTGGGAGATACAGATCTAGGAAGATCCCTTTAACGTATGTATTAGTCCGGTTCTGTAGCTGGGAGATACAGATCTAGGAAGATCCCTTTAACGTATGTATGAGTCTGGTTATGTAGCTGGGAGATACAGATCTAGGAAGGTCCCTTTAACGTATGTATGAGTCTGGTTATGTAGCTGGGAGATACAGATCTAGGAAGATTCCTTTAACGTAGGTATGAGTCCGGTTCTGTCGCGTGGAGGTACACAGCTAGTCTTAGACGGCCAAGGTACCTTGTTCAATTCCGTTGCAATATATTTTGCGTCCGTACAGTTAAAAAAGCAATGGTAACTTACTAAAGGTACACATTGCTTAGAAATTCATTACAGAAATAAATGATAGCGCCATTGCTTCGTCCTGCAGAGATCTTGCTACCAATAAATTATGTATGATTCTCGATACTTGCATTATCGTATGTATGAATTTCTATGCTACTACTAACGTATGTATGAATGTCGATGCCTCTTCCACTAACGCATGTATGAATCTCCATGCTACCACTAATGTATGCATAAATCTCCATGCTACCACTAACTTACGCATGAATCTCCATGCTACCACTAACGTATGCATGAATCTCCATGCTACCACTAACGTATGCATGAATCTCCATGCTACCACTAACTTACGCATGAATCTCGATGCTACCACTAATGTATGTATGAATCTCCATGCTACCACTAATTTACGCATGAATCTCCATGCTTCCACTAACGTATGCATTAATCTCCATACTACCACTAACGTATGCATGAATCTCCATGCTACCACTAACGTATGCATGGATCTCCATGCTACTACTAACTTACGCATGAATCTCGATTCTAACACGAGTGTATATATGTTTGAATATCGATGCTACCATTAGCCTATGTATAAATAGCAATGCTGCTACTACTAGCTTATGTATGAATCTCGATATGTCTGCATTTGTTAGAGATGTGTGACAGAATTCGAAAAACTTGTTGACATAAGCTGCGTGGCGAATAGGTACTAGCTGAACGGCCATGGTTAAAATTCCGTGTACTAACATCAGTTTTAGTGTGAAATCTCACCTGTTGTCTTCTGTTTTTATTCTATAACTTCTTGGTGCTTCCACCTTAATATTATTAATTTACTTGTGTGTTCTATAGTTGTTTCTTGTGGTCACTTAGAGATACATTCCCACCTAACACCTACTATTATCACCATTAAGTTCCGTCTCCGCAACGAAGGTTCGCTGCAATAGACTTCCAACATTCCCCATCTGTTGTCTTTGTGGTACACTCTGCTAGACTGTAACCTGTGAATCTCGTGATGTTTCTCTCCCACTTATATCTTTGCCTACCTCTTGCTCGCCTCATACGATATTACTCTGAAGGTCTTCGATCTTTATTTACCTTAATAATTCGTTCTCCAAACAAAGTGTTGTTAGAACCTCTTTTTTATTTTCTTCTCTTCCTAAGACGTTCTCCCTATTCTTCTATATATCTGCATCTCAAAGGCATCAATGATGTCTGCTAGTTGTTTATTCATTGTCCATGTTTCTGAACCATACATTAGAATAGTTGTAGAATTGTATAATCATCAGTTGTAGCAAAAATGAGATTTAATATATTGATGTCAATATTTTCCTCATGTCACCGCCTATAATACGCCTCTGTTGTGTGATATTAAATCGGATTTTTATATTATAACACTACACACTACCCCACGCACTATGAGAAATTTTCTCAAAATATTCCATACCACAGAGAGTTTAAGGAAACAGAAGCTTAATTACCAGTAGTTCCTTTCGATAGATACAGACATAAACAATTGTTAATTCGGGTTACCCAGTATGTTCTTCGTCAATCTCAGCGGAAAGCAGACTATCAATTGTACAACTAATAGCACGTAACTCCGTAGCTTCAGTTGATAATCTCCCTATGATCTCTCAAATAATCAGTATCGTAAACAAATCGTCGGAAGTGATAATTTAACCAGAAACAAAGCGAAAGACTTATAACCACTGGTAGCCGGAGAGATTCCTGAATTCATAAACATGTGCTTATATTGATATATTAAAAGATAGGAAGTCAAAACGCACCACAAGTGTAAAGGATTAACTTCATTGTACTTGAATTTTCCTAAATGAACGTTGTCCTCTATACAGATATGTAAAAAATGAAAGCACGGGGTGAATAATATGTAAGCACCAATTACGACACACAATTTAGACGTTTTCACCAAGATATCAAAATTTGCAAATAAGGAATAATTCACGTCAAGTATGATAGTAAAAACTCTGAACCACATTACTGCACTATGAATAATCTAAAATTGAGTGATCGGAAGATTGCAGTAAAACTAAACATCGTATGGTTAGTAAATATTGACATATATATATATATATATATATATATGATTAAATAATAGTTTTATATTGTGCAAAACATAAAACCGATGTTACGACGAACGGGTTTTTATCAAGAAAAGACGAACCGATCGAAAGGAAACACAAAATCATACATGGAGTGTTCTCGATTAATATAAATAGAACACATTGTCTTCCCGAGGGTTTCACTCGTGCAACTAAATAGATCCAGAAAACAGCTCGCCGAAAAACCGAAAAAATGAAAATAAAAATCAATCACGGACTAGTTTCGAGCACGCGAACTATATGGCAAATAGATTAAACACGAATGATCACTTGATTGTATTTATTATTTATAAATGCCTTGCTTATCTGATCAAATATTTACAATAACAAAAATGTTTCATTATAATTAATTTCAGCTTTGATGTTTCGAGAATAATTTCCTATCCGGGACTGGATATAAAACACTTGACAATTCCGGAATGGAACGAAACAAGTTGAACGGGCTAACAGCTCTTCCACAGGAGGATTATGGGAGTACAGCTAAAACAAGACAGAAAGAAGATCAATTGAGGATAATGCAAGAGAACGATTCGGTAAGTTTAATCACAGATTTAGTTGTGACTAATATTATGATTTTCGATGCTACTATTAGCGTATGTATAAATCTCGATGCTACGATTAGCGTATGTATGAATCTCGATACTACTACTACTAGCGTATATGCCTATATGAATACGATTCATGTTGCATTGCACTTTGTTCAAGTTTTAGTTATACAACTCAAGAGTCTTAAAACAAAGCACACGAGAATTGTATTTAATTACGAGAGAAACGTTTCCACTTGACCGATACATGATTTGTCTCTTTCGACATAATACAGAAGTCTTTTTGTTTTTATATTGTTGAGGGCGAAGCAGGATTTATTTCAAATTCTGTAGATAGTTTTGTAATCAGATTGTTCGGAATAATAATAGCAAACTACGGACGTAATTATTGACTTGTAAAATGACAACATACCCAAATAAAATTCCGTTGTTGATAGCGAAGCTCTAAATTTGGTAAACAACCAATTTTAGTTTCAGACTGTTTCCAGAAATCAATGCTTCTTTGTTCCTTTTATTTGTGTTTTGATATAGGTTTTATTTCCGAAATAATTTGTAAAAAAATGTATATTAATCATTGATTGGTATGTAGTTAACGTTTGTTGGGTGTGAGACACTGTCAAAAATGGGCGCAAGTCTATCATTGTTAAATCAGCGCATATAATCCATTTGGAAAATAAAAACAACAGAATAATATCGACATTGAGATGATCTTGTCACAAGAAGTTTCCAATTGATGTCTCAAATAATAAAAATTCATTAAAAACACATAGTTTTGTTAACGAAATCTGGATATTTCTTGCACTTGTCTGTTCACTGTGTTACCTTCAGTAGTATCGTAAAAGGGGATTAAGACAAGCACCTAGTGACATCATCTCAGGGGAGACATCAAAATGAAAAATAATTATTGTTTTTTTGGCGTTTATTCTCAAACTCCCGCTGGATCTTTCTTGTAGAAGGATAATGATCCTACTAGATCTCCAGCAGGATGTAGTCCAGAGAATAGAATTGCGTTGTGTCGACGTTTTATTTCCGCTAATGGCTCAACACATCCGTCACCGACGGAGAAAAATACTAAATGAAGTTCTAAATATTAAATACTACATACTACCTAGAGGACTCTAGGTAGAAAGCCTTGAGGAACCCCCCCCCCCTCATTTCCCTAAAATCTTTCGTTGGACACAGGAAACTAGCACCATCGCTTGCAATTTATGAATATCGAAAAAATGACACCATTATATAAAGTATGAATTATGATAATAAATCTTGTAATATTACAAGTACCAAAGATAAATACTGCAATAGGAATACGATCTTATTTACAGATCGAGAATCGCATTTCTATGTTGTGAAAACATATTATTGTTCTCTGAGATGCCATTGAAACAAACTGGTTCCAACACTTTGTCTATCCCCCTTATTTTCCGTTCGCTTTAGTGGTGCTAAATAATTGTAACAATGAATTTATCACCCCTCCCTCTTCCTACCAACCTTGTTCAAAAATTGTCAAGAATTCAAGAAGCAAATTATGTCAATATGTTAACATCTTCCTCCCTCCCCCTACAGCACCCCTGATTTAAACAATATTTTAGCTGAAATAGTATGAAAACATTACAGGATCTGTTTCAAACTTATATGTACTTTCACATTGCAACAATATAATTGGTGTTAAAATACAGTAATGTTGACGTCAACTTTTGTCAACACTCCCCTTTCACCTTATCAACAACTGGCAAACGTTTTTCTGACCCCTTTCCTCCACCGCAAATGCTGTCCTAAATCTATGGATAACTTTTGTTTTTAGAATTAGAGGATGATGACTGACAAAGGTAGCAGGTTAACATGAGGCTCTTGATAGTGATATCATATTATCATGAAAGAAGACAAGATAAGACAAGACACGCTCTTCTCTCATACCCTTCACCTCTTTTCTCTCATACCCTTCACCTCTTTTCTCTCATACTCTTCACCTCTCTTCTCTCATACCCTTCACCTCTCTTCTCTCATACCCTTCACCTCTTTTCTCTCATACTCTTCACCTCTCTTCTCTCATACCCTTCACCTCTCTTCTCTCATACCCTTCACCTCTCTTCTCTCATACTCTTCACCTCTCATCTCTCATACTCATCATCTCTCTTCTCTCATACTCTTCACCTCTCTCTCTCATACTCTTCACCTCTCTTCTCTCATACCCTTCACCTCTCTTCTCTCATACTCTTCACCTCTCTTCTCTCATACTCTTCACCTCTCTTCTCTCATACTCTTCACCTGTCTTCTCTCATACTCTTCACCTCTCATCTCTCATACTCTTCACCTCTCTTCTCTCATACCCTTCACCTCTCTTCTCTCATACCCTTCACCTCTTTTCTCTCATACTCTTCACCTCTCTTCTCTCATACCCTTCACCTCTCTTCTCTCATACCCTTCACCTCTCTTCTCTCATACTCTTCACCTCTCATCTCTCATACTCTTCATCTCTCTTCTCTCATACTCTTCACCACTCTTCTCTCATACTCTTCACCTCTCTTCTCTCATACCCTTTACCTCTCTTCTCATACTCTTCACCTCTCATCTCTCATACTCTTCATCTCTCTTCTCTCATACTCTTCACCTCTCTTCTCTCATACTCTTCACCTCTCATCTCTCATACTCTTCACCTCTCTTCTCTCATACCCTTCACCTCTCTTCTCTCATACCCTTCACCTCTCTTCTCTCATACTCTTCACCTGTCTTCTCTCATACTCTTCACCTCTCATCTCTCATACTCTTCACCTCTCTTCTCTCATACCCTTCACCTCTCTTCTCTCATACCCTTCACCTCTTTTCTCTCATACTCTTCACCTCTCTTCTCTCATACCCTTCACCTCTCTTCTCTCATACCCTTCACCTCTCTTCTCTCATACTCTTCACCTCTCATCTCTCATACTCTTCATCTCTCTTCTCTCATACTCTTCACCACTCTTCTCTCATACTCTTCACCTCTCTTCTCTCATACCCTTTACCTCTCTTCTCATACTCTTCACCTCTCATCTCTCATACTCTTCATCTCTCTTCTCTCATACTCTTCACCTCTCTTCTCTCATACTCTTCACCTCTCATCTCTCATACTCTTCACCTCTCTTCTCTCATACCCTTCACCTCTCTTCTCTCATACTCTTCACCTCTCATCTCTCATACTCTTCATCTCTCTTCTCTCATACTCTTCACCTCTCTTCTCTCATACTCTTCACCTCTCTTCTCTCATACCCTTCACCTCTCTTCTCATACTCTTCACCTCTCATCTCTCATACTCTTCATCTCTCTTCTCTCATACTCTTCACCTCTCTTCTCTCATACACTTCACCTCTCTTCTCTCATACCCTTCACCTCTCTTCTCTCATACCCTTCACCTCTCTTCTCTCATACCCTTCACCTCTCCTCTCATACCCTTCACCTCTCTTCTCTCATACCCTTCACCTCTCTTCTCTCATACTTATCACCTCTCATTAGCGTCATATTTAGGCAGGTCTGCAACAAGTGGCGTTCTGCTGTCAGACAGATGATACAACAGAAGTTGTTCCGATCTTGTATTTGTGATAAACGTAATGACGCAGTATATTATATCCTGTTATGAGTCGGATTAATCTATTAATTCCATCCAATTTGGCGAGCTGATTATATGCATCATTTTTGTTATTATTTGATCAGAGTGGTCACATCACAGAACGATTTATGAGTATTTAACTATTGCTTTGGTTGTATTATACGTTGATCCTTTATTACTACATTACAGTGATCCACCTTCTTTGGCGAGTATGTCTTCTGCTTCATTTTCTGAAATATATGCTTTACCCACTGGATTGTTCAGATTTTCCATCCAGTTTAATCTTGAGCACAAGTTATTAGATAAGGAGGAGGATAAGTAATGGAACCACGCATTCCGTTCTTCTGACTACAGCCTGATGATCTGCAGAAATTTGAGAACAAACAGAATAAGACGAAAATTGATAATATCAAACGCTGAACATTATTCCGTTTCTCCACACCCAAGCAATGATTCCAGAGAGGCATTTTGTGTTGATGTTTCGAAAGTGGCACTCCTACGATCCTGAAAGATGATGTGTTTAATGGTAATGAATCTGTCAAAATGGATGATGGCTCGTTATATCCCCATTCCAAAACTGAGTATATATTTTTACGAAATATCTAATTGATTGTTTGTTGTCTAAAGCCAAGTATATCCAAGTATACGGATCTATGCAATACTATCGTACGCACAATATTTAAGTCGAAGAGCTCAACACATTCAACACGATACTTGTAGTACTGATGTATATTGGTACGCATTAATATAAGTAAAGTAACCCATAGCATTTATTAATGCTGTAGGGGTGTGAGATGTTAGCGATCTCACATTTCTTCTTCTTCTTCGTTCGTTCTCAAACTCCTGCAGATTAGCAGGATGTAGTCCGGAGAACGGAATGCGTTGTGTCATGGTTTACAGCATTGCTGAGATATCTCCGCTTTTCGGCCTGACACATCCGACTTCAGCATGGCTTTGGGTCACTGACCCTATATGGGATGGGACAGCCAATTCCATCCCATAACCTCCTTTCTCGCCTTTTACGACATGCGTGGAAGGTAAACAGTGTTGCTATTCTTTGCTCCCCTTTCGGGCCCCGGCAACACACGGGCGCTCACATTTCAGAGGCTCTGAAAATGAGGGCGGTAGCCATCTCCTCTCCCTCGCAGTCTTTACTTCCCGGATTAATCAGGTACCCAGTTAAGGCTGGGTCGACCTGGGAGCGCTTTCAATCTGAAAAAACATTTCTGCCTGAACTGGGGAATTAACCCAGCACCACTCATATGCGAAGCCAGTGCGCTAACCACTGTGCTACGCGGCTCCCACGTACTAATATAAATGTCTGTGGGTCCCGAGGAATTTACATACCTCTGGAGTATGTGTGTTGTTGTCTGTGCTTGGATTGATTAGTCCACATTTAAAGTGAGAATATACACTTGAAAACATTGACAAAATTCGCGTCTGTTTTTTTAGGGATGTGAATGGGAGAATTCGGAAAATGTGTTGACTTAAATAGCGATGCGAATAGTTATCAGCGGACCGGACATGTTCACGTTCTGACTAGTGCTTTCTACCGGACACGTTCAGTCCTGTTTAGTGCCTTCTACCAAACATGTTCACGTCCTGTTTAGTGCCTTCTACCAGACATGCTCACGTTCTGTTTAGTGCCTTCTACCAGACATGTTAACGTCCTGTTTAGTGCCTTCTACCGGACATGCTCACGTCCTATTTTTTCTAGATATATAAATTTACAAAACATTTCCAACGTATACGTGTATTTAGAGACGAGATCTGAATGTTGATTTTTTAAAATTTTTCATATGTGGTCTACCAGATCAAACATTGTTTAAATATTTCACCAGTGGTCTACCAGATTCTTCTTCTGTCCTTACTCTTTTACCCTTTTTTCGACGGGTGTCGAGAGAGATACAGTGTTCTTGTTCTCGCTTTTTTCGCAGCTTCATATAATGTTATTTTGTGTTCGTGTAATTTCTTTCTGATGTTGTCGATCCAGCGTACTCTAGGTCTACCTCTGGCTCTTCTTTCTGCTACTCCTCTCTTCGTATAAGCTTTATAAACTAATGAATCACACGGCATTCTTTCCAGATGACCGAACCATTGTATCTGTTGGTTTTGTATGTATTGTAGAATTGATATGACATCCACTCTTTCTCTTATAACCTAGTTTCTAATTCTGTGTCTTCTCGTCACTCATGTGGCTTTTCTCAGAAATCTCATCTCTGTTGTAACCAGTTGTCTCTTATGTTTTGTTGTTAAGGACAAGCTTTGACATTGATAGCACAGTGATGGAATAACGATACTTTGGATAAGATGTTATTTTGTTGTCATTGATAGCATTCTGTGTTGCAATAAAGGGGATAATTGATAATTGCAACCTGATACTCGACTGCAAGCAGTGGCAAAGTAAGAGAGATACAAAATCGCTATATTTAATCCCCTCTGTGTATGATGTTTTTTTCTGCTTGCCCATTGCACAAAAGAACACAGGAATTCAATTATTCATAACTTCAGGTTATACAAACAAAAAAGCTAACAAAGACATGATATTGAGAAGGCCACCATTAACAACACAACTAGTGGAACATTGAATATGTCAACAATTGCGAAAGTCAGGAAGTAGGCGTGATACATGAGTGTTTGAGCGTGACTAACACAGAGTCTGCGCTCATAAACACAAACAAATAGTCCCCAATACGCACTTTTCCACAGCTATTATGTTTGTGTAGGCTTTTTTTTAACCACAGGAAAATAATAGACGCTAATTGTGCAACATAATCATAGCTGTCCTTTACAGTGCATACAGGCAACTCTTTGTGAATTGTTTTCTGCCATGCCAGATAATGACACTGATTATAGAAACAACGCTAGCCTTGAAATTAGTATGATGACGCAGAAGCGGATATGATTATTTGCTATTTCTACAATTAACACAACAATTTCACACATATTTTTTAAGGTTTATACATATAAATTATAATTAGTTTAAATATAATTATATATTCATATATATATATATATATATGTCAGAGAAGGGGGATAGAAAAGAATAATTTTGAAGACTTCGTACAAATTATACTGCAAGTTAGGAGTCACGTTGAAGACTTGGTATCAAATATAGTACAAGTTAGGAGTCACGTTGAAGACTTGGTATCAAATACAGTGCAAATTGGGAGTCAAGTTGACGACGTGGTATCAAATATAGCACAAGTTTGGAATTACTTTGAAGTATTTGATTTCAGTTTAGTCAAATTTGGTAGTAAGTCTAGAGTTATGGCATCAACATTAGCAAACTTTTGTAGTTACTTTAAAGTTTTGGAATTAAATATAGCACAATGAACTTAGGACAGACTCAGTAGAGCTCACAAGGTATATATGATTGCCTTCACTGTACTCGGTGTTGCATATTTGTACTCAGTCTCTCTTATGGAACAGCACGATGCCTAAAGAGAGTATCATTGACAGTTTGAGACTCTGTAGTTTTAAGTGATAATATTCAATTCACATTTCATGTAATAAGATTAGTTTCACGTTCAAGATTCGACATCAAATGTAGAACAACTAAGATTCACGTTGATAAATTAACATCATATGCAGCGTAAGTTGGTCACGTTGAAGACTTGGCATCAACAGGGGTACAACTTTGAGTCGCATTTAAGACTTGACATCACATCTGGCACATATTGGTGTAATATTGAACATGTGTCATAAAATGTAGCACAGTGCGAAGTCACGTTGAATACTGGACTTCACATGCTGTATACGCTGCATACTTAACATTCAGTGTTGCACAAGTTGGAAATCACGACATATGCGTAGATAATATCTTGTTGCATCTCAATATAGATGGACATGTTTTAGGCGGGGAAAGTGATGCCCTGAATAAGGTGGCATCCCTGGTAGCGAAAAATTCAGATGAATTGGCAAAATGAGGAGGCATCCTCTATTAGATCGGGTAACTCAAGACTTCAGGAAAGCAAAGAGTCTCTGCAAAAACAATCTATGCGACTTCCGTGTGGAGAATTAAACGGAAAGTACAGCACCGAGCAAGACACCATTAACATGTTGAACATACATGAAAAGGTCACAATATTTTGACTGATTTTGACTGCCGCCTAAAATCACACACCGTATCGACATCAGCGAATCTGTGGACTGCATCTGCCGAACAGTAACACAAACACAAGAACACATATTGAAGAAATGTCCCAGTTTACGATGTTTACAGACCGACAATCTGAACCACATGAGCCTCTCTGCACAACACATTGTGGGGAACCCAAGATGAACAAAAACAAACTACACTACATAATCAATGTTGGACAGGATGATTATGTTAGGAAGTTTATTGGTGCATATTTAGTCATAAAAAAGCCATTCCAGTGCGGCAGTATCTCATCAACATTACGATATACTTCTGGACCAACTCGTTCATCATTCTGTAATATATGTTGATCTATCTGAACCCATCTGAATCTGTAAGATCTGTTGATTTATCTGAACCCCTCTTCTGCAAGATCTGTTGATCCATCTGAACCCCTCTTCTGCAAGATCTGTTGATCCCTCTGAACCCCTCTTCTGCAAGCTCTGTTGATCCATCTGAACCCCTCTTCTGCAAGATCTGTTGATCCATCTGAACCCCTCTTCTGCAAGCTCTGTTGATCCATCTGAACCCCTCTTCTGCAAGCTCTGTTGATCTATCTGAAGTAATGATACACCATGCATCCCTTGCTACATAAGACCTTTTTATAAAAGGACAACAGCTCCAATGTTCGCTGGCTTGCATCACTTCGCAACCCATAAATTCATAATGACCATGTGACAGAATACAAAAGAAACAAATGGAAACAAGGCATGCAAAGACAATAATGACTTCATAATAATTGATCGAAAAACTCTCAGGAAAGACACTAGATTAATGTAACCAAGGTAATGAAATTCACGGAGACGCAGAGTGTTACACATGTCTGCTTCTGAATCATTTGTGAACATAATCAGACAGCTATAGTAGAGCTATATACGTCTATAGTAGATGGAATCGATCGATTACAAAGACTGAGATGAAGAAAGGGACTTTAATTCTTGGGCCCGGCATGAGGTGTTAGAGGAAATGAAAGAGGAGACAGAAGTAGGCTATACGGACAAATGTTAGTTCATTTTCCCGTGTCTATGACAAGAATGAAGATATGGGAGTGACGCGTGGAAGATTACTTGACGTTACATATGAACGATCAGTCAATATTACAAACCTTACTTAAAAGTAGAGTTGATATGCTTCAATCGAGTTGTTGATAAAGATAGAAATAGGAGCGAAACATTATGATATAATACAATATATGCTACGACAACACACTCCAGAGTGCCGGCTGTGTACTCATCCCTATGAAAGTGTTGACCACCACCTATTTGAATGCACAGCCCTGGATGTCATCAGGAAACTCTTTCTCCCTCCAGGCCCAGATAAATGGAACACATTATATGGAGAAAAACAACAGCTCACAAACACACGCATATATCACACAATGACATTGGATCATAGGGCATCGACAGATGGATCCGCAACCAACCAACCAATACAATAAATCAGAATTTATCACAATAGACAGATGATGTTGGAGGTCTGTTGCAACAAACATTTATTGTAGAGACATACTTAATTATGGCGTTATAAATCAACACATCACCGGTATAGTCAGTTACTGATCGCTGAAAGACATACTTATATTTTAGATCGGAACCCTTATGGGCATTTCAGAAGTTCCATAGTCATGATCTGACAACTATCTAACTAATCATAGATATGTTGAATGATAAACATGCCTTCATGGTCTGATAAAATTGTCATAAAATATGTTTGTATTAACTAATAGTTGCCTGTTTTAATCCTCTATGCAGAAAATATGCCGTTATTAGTGAGTTGACCTTGTTCCAATTTTCATCCAGCGAAAAAGAAGTAGAATACCAGGACTCACGCTTTGGGAAGATCGAGGAATAATGATATCGCTATGAACAGTGAAGTAGGCGACGAATTAGGAAGCATTGTTTTTAATACCGTAGGGTTGTGAGATGTTAACGATCTCACATTTCAGTGGGTCTGCTATAAGAAAATGGTAGTCATCTCCTGTACTTCGCTGTCATTACTTCCCGAATTAATCCGGTACCCAATTAAGGCTGGGTCGACTAAGGCGGTTGAAGAAGCTGAGTACGTATGGGGAAACTGTGCGTTATAACACTGGATCATAAATCTATTTACCTATACCTTTTTAGGTAAAACCGTAGGCCTTGGTCGTATTCGTAACTTGAGTACCTTGATAACATCGTTACTTTTTAAAATTTTCTAAGGATTTTCCAAGGGAGGCGAGCAAAAGGTAAGACGATACAATTGGGATAAGTAACATCACAAAATGGAAAGGTTACAGTCTAGTAGAGCACCACCAAAACAAAAGACAGGGGATGTTGGAGATCTGTTGCAGCCAATCTTTGCTGCAGAGACAGCACTTAATGATGATGATGATGATGAAGGATTTCCTAGTCATGCTGTAGTATATTAGGAGATCATTACATCAATGGAAGAATTAACACATTTTGGCTATTCCGATTGATCTAAGTCAACGATTCTCAAACTGGGCCTTATACCCCACCGGGTGGCTAGGGACTCTTGCAGAGAGGCCACCGAGAACAATTTAGAAATGGGGGAGGGGTGACAAAGACAAGTCCTGGTGGGCTACACCACGAATTACCGGGCTCCAGTATAGAACGTAACTTTATGAACTATGGGACCACACGACACATTTCCGGGCTCCAGTGTAGAACGTAACTTTATGAACCATGGGACCACACGACGCATTGCCGGGCTCCAGTATAGAACGTAAATTTATTAACCTTGGGACCACACTACGCATGACCGAACCACAGTATAGAGCGAAACTATATGAACCATGGGACCTGACGACACACTACCTCGCTCCAGTATAGAGCGTAACTATATGAACAATAAATAAGATTATAAGCATACAGCTAAATTTAAAATATCTTGGTGACTTGCAGTTTGCAGACCTTTTTATATGCACGGGAGGTGTGTATCCAAAAAGAGGCCACAGACCCAAAAAAAAAGGCTGAGAGCGACTGATCTAAATTAACATTACAGGAGTTTATTACAAATAAATAATAAATTTCCAGTAATCATCCTCATGTGCCGTGCCGAATTGTGTAGGCGGTCACGGATCTCCATAACTGTATTTCCAGTATCCTTTATCGGACTCGTTGTTGGCGCTTAGCCTTGTCATGATGTCAGACTATAACATTTTCTTACGCTGTCGTGTTTAATAATTTTTGCTTCTATCTTATCCGTTGTAACATGTAACTACGTTATAACTATCTAATGTGTCCAAACAAATAAGGAATATCTCTTCCTATTATTATTTAGTAACCCCCAGCTCGTATTTGATTCATTCAGCACTTCTTGATTAGTCTTTCTAGCTGTGCGTGGTATTTGATTAAATATTGATATAATATTTAGATATATTCCCCCTAAAATAAGCAGGTAGACATCTGATCTAGGATTGGACTCCTTTTTCTTTAGAAAAAAACATTTTATAATGACACGATATAATGACATGGTATAATGACATGATATAATGACATGATATAATGACATGATATAATGACACGATATAATGACATGATATAATGACATGATATAATTACATGATATAATAACACGATATAATGACATGATATAATGGCACGTTATAATGACACGATATAATGGCATGATATAATGTCATAATATAATGACACGATATAATGACACGATATAATGACATGATATAATGACACGATATAATGACACGATATAATGACACAATATAATGACACGATATAATGACATGATATAATGACACGATATAATGACATTATATAATGACATGATATAATGACATGATATAATAACACGATATAATGACACGATATAATGATATGATATAATAACACGATGTAATGCAATGCTATAATACCATGATACAATGCTATGATATAACCACATGATATAGTAACATAATATAATGCAATGATCTAATTCAATGATCTAATGCAATAATATTGACAATTCTGAATGACTGTGAAACACAAATGACGCTTTTAAATGACACCAATGTCCTTGTTTAGTAATCTAGTGTTATTTATGTAGTTACAGTAATATACTAAGGGAGGTAACTCATCTATTTATTTTGCCTGATTTAATTGTTACTTGTGTTTATTATTTTTGTATTTTGTATTTGTAACTAATTCTACTACCGAGAACAGCCATAACATTATATGAAGATATTCAATATAGTATAGAATAACCGTATATTAGTATTAGAAACATGTGTGAACACCATGTGTTCTTCGTCGCCCTCATTAGTTAGATATTGTTGTATGTGCCTCGTCGCCCTCATTAGTTAGATATTGTTGTATGTGCCTCGTCGCCCTCATTAGTTAGATATTGTTGTATGTGCCTCGTCGCCCTCATTAGTTAGATATTGTTGTATGTGCCTCGTCGCCCTCATTAGTTAGATATTGTTGTATGTGCCTCGTCGCCCTCATTAGTTAGATATTGTTGTATGTGCCTCGTCGCCCTCATTAGTTAGATATTGTTGTATGTGCCTCGTTGCCCTCATTAGTTAGATATTGTTGTATGTGCCTCGTCGCCCTCATTAGTTAGATATTGTTGTATGTGCCTCGTCGCCCTCATTAGTTAGATATTGTTGTATGTGCCTCGTCGCCCTCATTAGTTAGATATTGTTGTATGTGCCTCGTCTCCCTCATTAGTTAGATATTGTTGTATGTGCCTCGTTGCCCTCATTAGTTAGATATTGTTGTATGTGCCTCGTTGCCCTCATTAGTTAGATATTGTTGTATGTGCCTCGTCGCCCTCATTAGTTAGATATTGTTGTATGTGCCTCGTCGCCCTCATTAGTTAGATATTGTTGTATGTGCCAAGAGGATACCAATAAATTAGGGGAAGGAGGAGTGGATTGGTATGAAAAAATGTGATACTTGTTGGCAAGGGGGGGGGCAGTTGTCAACAGGGTCAATAAAAGTTGACTTCAACTAGACTGCTTGGCATACACCAATTAAACTGATGAATTAGAAAATTGTTTCTAAAACTAGAATGTCGAGTTTTCATCATTTATGTATTTATTTGCCCAAAACATTGAGGGGGTGGGGAGGGAGCAATTTTGATATAATAAAACAAGAAAGGCGGGATGTCCTGAGATTGTAACAAGTTGTTGACAAAGAGTAGGGAGTAAATAAAATATTGGAAAAATACTGTTGATGACATTTGTGGACAGCTTCAAATTGTTCAGAACGCAGCTGGTGGGATTTCAACCAAATCCCTTTAGAAAGCATCAATTCTTGTTTCGCCATTAGTCAACACGTTTTACGAATTATGCGAAATTTATGCGATTTACTCCAGACGTATAACGTTTTATATTTGAAACTACGAATATAGACCGGTCGATAGACACACAGACAACAACAGCATAGACACTCTACAGGTATATAGGTACCTCGAGCACTGCAAATATTTAAAGCTAGTGCGCACCATTAGACAGCGATACCATCATTAAATATCATAAGGCCTACTTGTAGACATAATAACACATACATAGAAACCAGATATCTGACGATGTAATAGTGTTACATATACATAGTGACAGCTGAACGAAGCTGATTCAATTCCTGTCTGTTACAATCTCATTGTTTCCATAATTTCTCGTTGCTTCCAAATTATATTATTCATTTGCCTGTTCCTGTTTATCTTGAGTCCCGCTTCGTGTTCATTGTTAGCTCCGGAAAGTTTCTATTCTATTATGTGCAATCTGTATTCCAATATCCTGCTTCGCATTATGTCAAAATGGTTATTTATTTTGTTCTTATCAAACATGCCATCGAAAGACAGATAGCACTGTATGTAAATTCTGTACAATTTGAAAACAGAAGATTTGCTATTGAAATATGAGACACTATATACGGTATAAATACATTACATAGAGATTTTATGAGGAAGCCATTTACATCGTACTCCACAAAAGCAAGCTATGAGAAGCCTTTCAAGTTAAAACAGTAGTAAGGCAATGATGTTTACTATATCCGATATTCTATGTCGTGGTAACAAATTAGGTGAAGAGTAACGAACTAAAGTAAAGAACATAGGAATACAGTGAACATTTAATAAGGAAATTCAGGGTCTGGACTATGAAGATCACTTATGTCAGCTGTCGCACAAACAGAAAGAGATGCATGAGAAGGCTGATAGACTGATAGAAGACGTAGCAAAAATCAAAAATTGTACTTTAAAAAATGCAAGTAAAACTAAATTAATCCTAATTATTAAAAGATTCCGCCAATATAAATGGCCAGACTACTAACGAGATACAAAATGTTAAGTATTTGAAAAGCAGCATCGGCAAATAATGATGCATATTTGGATGTTGATAACAGAATTAATCAGGCTAGATTTATTAACAATACTCTTCGTATATTATTATATTTTTATCTAGTGTCCAAGGAAAAACAGTGATATGTTGTCTAATACACATGTGAATATTATGGCCCAGAAAGATGGCGTGAAGACCAGATAATTCAATACCATAACCCGGAAATTTATCAATAGATGTCTCAATCCCATCCCTTCCTTAGAGTGCCAACAGAACTTTATCAACAGATGTCTCAATCCCATTCCTTTATTAGAGTGCCAACAGAAATGTATCAAAAGATGTCTCAATCCCATCCCTTCCTTAGAGTGCCAACAGAACTTTATCAACAGATGTCTCAATCCCATTCCTTTATTAGAGTGCCAACAGAAATGTATCAATAGATGTCTCAATCCCATTCCTTTATTAGAGTGCCAACAGAAATTTATCAATAGATGACTCAATCCCATCCCTTCCTTAGAGTGCCAACATAACTTTATCAACGGATGTCTCAATCCCGTCCCTTCATTTAGAATGCCAACAGAAATTTATCAATAGATGTCTCAATCCCGTACCTTCATTTAGAATGCCAACAGAACTTTATCAATAGATGTCTCAATCCCATACCTTCCTTTTGCAAAAGAAAAAGACAGGATTCAATTAGAGAAATTACAGAAATATCACAATATGTCTTCTGTAGAACATATTATACAACATATGTATAGGTCGCTGGTGCTTTCTGTTGTGTTGTATGGTTGTGAGAGTTGGACACTCACTGCGGACATGGAGAGAAGATTACAGGCTTTCGAGTATAAATGCTACAGAAGAATTCTACGAATTTCCTATAGGGAACATAAGACCAATGTGTACGTAAGAAATAAAGTAGAGATGTGTGCAGGTGTCCAGGAGCCATTGCTTTCAAAAGTGAAACGACGAAAACTAGCATGGTTCGGACATGTATGCAGGCACGATTCCTTGTCAAAAACAATACTGCAGGGAACTGTCGAGGGTGGAAGAAGCAGAGGAGGACAAATAAAGACATGGACAGACAACATCAAGGAATGGACAGGGCTAGATATTTCCACACTCATCCGCATCGCTGACGATAGAATTCGCTGGAGGACTCTGTGTGCTGAAGCATCCAATGTGGTACCCCTACGACCCTGAAGGGTTATGGGTTTATTGATTGATTGATTGATTATACAACACAACTAAACAGACTCTGGTGTGGAACGCATAGGGAACGAAGAGAGCTGGACGTCAGAGAAATACATGGACAAGAGCAGTGTAGGAAGAAACCATTTACATTGGGAGTTCGTGTGCACAATTGAAGAAGACATAACAGAAATCGTTAAAGAACGACAATTGCAGCACTAAATCTATGGGAAACTGGTAGGAAAGAATTATATATATATATATATATATATATATATATATATATATATATATATATATATATATATATATATATATATATATATATATATAATTGCTACGCTATTGTATCCATGACAAGAATATTAGATATTAGGTCATGTTGGTTATCCTCTTCGCACACCGGACAAGTCCATAGGTGCTCAGATCTCCGCTTCAGTAAATCTCTCAGGGTATACCGGCTGATGGTTCCGGTTCTATGTTGGTTCACTGCTCTTTTTGAAGTCTTTGTCAGGCGGTTCTCTACGGGCCAAACCCATCCTATGACAAGAATAATAATTCATAATTAGGTAGAAACACTTTCATTTTAATGATTACTGAAATATCTCAAACACAACCACATTACTCAAAATCCACACATTTTCCATAATGTTAGCAAATGTTCAAGATGTCTCAAAAAGTGTCTGCTTTCGATAAATGTGGACTACAGTTAGATAAGTTAGAAAGTTTCATACATTTCATAAAATGAAAATGTTATTTATTGTCCCTTAAGTATGTCTTCAATGCATAACATTTGAAAATATGTCTACATTTACGACATTTCTACGATCCGGAAAATGTGTTATAATTCCATCTCGCATCCTGCAAATGTCCCTTAAATTAGTTTTTGTTTTCTGACAGTTCTTTAAGAGAAATTGTCACAGGGTAATGCGTTCTAACTGAAGAATCGACGTTTACACAAAATAACTCTTTAATTTTAGAACCCATTAGCTGGTGTCTTTATCGACCACCGCTCTACTTTCTATTGGAATAAACCACAGAGAAACTCTTCAGCGAATGTCTGGTGTTGAGTTGAATTGACCGATTGAATTAAATTTCTCATTTTCTTCTCATCCTGTTTGATATTATTTGTTACAGCTCTGTATGTGTGTAGTTGCTGGAAGCAATAGTATGTTTGTAGTTGCCAAAACACTATAATGTGTGTACTTACTGGAAGAAATATTGTGTGTGTAGTTGCTAGAATATTATTATGTGTGTAGTTACTGGAGGAATATTATGTGTGTAGTTACTGGAGGCAATATTATGTGTGTAGTTACTGGAGGCAATATTATGTGTGTAGTTACTGGAGGCAATATTATGTGTGTAGTTACTGGAGGCAATATTATGTGTGTAGTTACTGGAGGCAATATTATGTGTGTAGTTACTGGAGGCAATATTATGTGTGTAGTTAATGGAGGCAATATTATGTGTGTAGTTGCTGGAAGCAATATTATGTGTGTAGTTACTGGAGGCAATATTATGTGTGTAGTTGCTGGAAGCAATATTTGGTGTGTAGTTGCTGGAAGCCATATTGTGCGTAATTATTGGAAGCAATATTGTGTGTAATTACTGCAGGCAATATTGTGTATGTAGTTCCTAGAATATTGTTATGTGTGTAGTTACTGGTGACAATATTATGTGTAGTTGTTAAAGTACTATTATGTGTGTAGTTACTGGAGGCAATATTATGTGTGTAGTTACTGGAAGCAATATTATGTGTGTATTTCCTGGGAGCATTATTATGTGTGTAGTTGCTAGAATACTATTATATGTATAATTGCTAGAACATTATTATGTGTGCAGTTGGTGGAACCAGTATATGTGGATAGTTGCTAAAAACGATGTTATTGCTATATATGAGGCATTTGCTCTCTCAATTTTCGTTCTGAGAATGTTGAAATAGTTCAATTTTCACTTCTTCCCTGGGGTGCAAAGGGGACGCATTGCTCTCGGCGGACCCAGGGTTAGCAGATAACCAAGATCCCAAATGTACCTCCTCGCGGTGCACCCTGGAAATAGAAATACAGCAGCTCGAGCTGATTCTGGCCAAATCATTTGGGGATCGTGTCCGAGAATGTGGAGGTAGCAGATGGAAATGGATTTGACTACATAAGAGACAGACAATATCTCCGACACCACCGGCATCACCACATACAACGACACTGTTGACATACAGTGACGCTAGTCAGTCCAGTCTGAACATTGGAGTGGCGGCCAATGAAAAAAGCAATAAAAGATGCATGCATGGCGAAAGACAGACAGATTTCATACTGAGTACAATGGAAAAAATGAAAGGGCAGAACAGCGCTAGAGGGCAGCGCCAACTGCAAATGGAAAGTGAAAACGATTACGAAAATGGGAACTACAAGCTCTGTTAGCTCGTGACGAGCTTCTAGTTACTTGATTTTCTTATAGGCAGAGACCCATACCCAATAATGGGCGTCTAGCAAAGCAAAAATACCTTGCCAAACTCTAATGTCGAGTCTTCCTATACCGGAAACATGCTCGCAAAGAGAAAGGGTGCCGTAACCGATAGGTTCAGGCAAAAAGGGACAAAGATGGCATTCCTGACCCAACTCTACCGTCTGGTTTTCCTATACCGGAAATACACTTAAGAGAGAAAGGGTTCAGTACCTGATGGGCTCATGCGCTATTGGGAGAAGGTCGCTCAGCTCGAGAACGCCTTGCTCTCAAACGCGTGGTGTGAGACTCGAACTTGGGCGAGGGGTTCAACGATGTCGGTGAATGACACCTCGGCTAAGAAGGCGAAAGAGCCAGTGTCCAACTCTTCTGCTGAGTTCTTCCTCTTAAGGAACTAGACTCACGGATGAGAAACGGTTCAGTATCCGATGGGCACAGGCACAGTACGTCCAATTACACGAGGCAAGTTCATAGACAGTGGAACACCTCGTGCGAGATTGACGTGAGCAAAAATCGTCTGGGCGAAGATTCACCACACACACGCGTGCCTGGCGATAGATAGGGAGGCTGTCACAGGCTAGGGTAGTCCACCCGAATTGTCAAGGCATGCCAAAATCGGATGTGCTAGGCCTACAAGGCGTACAACGGTGGCACAACGTAATCACGCTCCCGGCGGAAATAACACGGATATCCGTGATGGTTACAATGGAGCGAACGCAAAACAAACAAACAAACTTCTTTCCTTGTTAACTAGTTCATATAACATATCACAAGGTCATTTGATTTTATAGACTTGAATGTAGATAGAGTTTTAAATGTAGATTGCGTTTTAGCTTGGTGATTGATGGTATGGCAGTCACGTAGTCATAGTGATTGTGTGACTTAAGTTGCCAATGAGTTAACCACCAAATTGTTGTATGTTCTTTTCATGCTTCATTACAAAATGGCAGTATATATCTTGTATAGATAAACATATTATCTTCTCTTAGAGTCGCACGCTTCATTTTAAAGCATTGTCATACCTCATGAAAGTGAAATCTTCTAGGTATGAAAGAATGCTCTCAGAACACCCCATCAAACACAGATTGCACATAGGAAAAAAAGCTTATCGTTCGTAATTTATGATTATCGAAACATTCAAACAAACAAATATATTACAATGTATTACCTCCAAAGACATCCACAGTATACCTGCTTTTGGCTTGTAATAGAGCACAGGTTCGTGAAAGCTACAACTAACGATTATGGAAATACTACATAGAAGAATGTCCATACTGATCGGGAATCCAAATCACCTGAAAACACAGTCCATAGTTGCCAAACATTCAAATAGTAAATGCATCAGAGACGACCAAATGATACAGATCTAAGATAAAAACTATCGAAAAGACAGCAGATGTTGCCCTGACAACTGGTAGCTCACCTTAGAGTGTGACTATTGATCTTAACGCAGAAATGGATTAAACAACGACCTTGTGTCACCGTGGACCGAAATGGAGCAAAGAATAGTGACAGTGTTCGGTGTCATATACATCGTAAGAGGTGACTACAGAGCTGTTGCGGGTGGAATTGACTGCCACGTATTAAAGAGCACAAATACATGCCGAAATCGATAGTATTAGATCTGAAGGCGCAGATATCAATGACATCATCCATGACACAACGCATTCCGTTCCTTGGACTGCGACCTGTTACTCTGCAGGATTTTGTTTTCAAAGACGAAGATGAAGAAGAAACCACAAGGCAGATTAGTAAGATCTTGTCAGCTCTAGTCAGTTTCTAATATGTTAACAATCAATCAGCCGTGTGCATTTACCACTGCTGTCCTATGCGACATTGATAATCGTCATCCAATCCCATATGCAGATATATATACATATACTAAAGACTTTAATTTAATGCGAGGGCGAGTATGACTGCTGAATATCATCAACACACACCGGACAAGTCGAAAGGTGATCCGACCCTCATCTCACCAGAGCTATCAGAGTGCATTGGCTCACTCACTGGGAAAGTGGTTAAGCCGTTCGCTTTGTGTTCAAGAGATCGCGGGTTCTAGTGACAATCTCGACGACCTGTTTACAAAGTGGATTTTTTTCGAAGATTCCCGGTGATTATCGCTTGAAGCTATGGAGTTACGTGCTATGAGTGGTACTCTCGGCAAGAACAAGTGGCGTGCCGCTTCGTTCATAGGGATGGATAACATATGGAGAAACACGACTACAAAGACGTAAATCATTAAAAGAGATGCAGACATGATAAAGGGGTTCCAGTTTCATTTTAATGTATTATTATGTTCGTATATCTATTAGCTTTCTCTGCCCTATCGTTTCAATCGTTATTATAATCTCTCACAATCTTGAGAGCGTTCATGATTCACACTTCTGAAAATCCGTTGAACGGACAGCATCCCTCTGTGAGTTGATTGTGCAGTGTAGCAGTTTAGTTATACAAAATATCCCTGTTGAAAAACACAATTCTACTATATATAACTACATACCTAGTGTTGTGCATGCTATTTTGTATATCTAACAATGTTTCAACAACAACAAATTATTTGCTCTTCGTTTAACCTATTGATTTACACAGATTTATGACTAAATACACATAAACAGACGTTTTTTTTTTCTGGCTCACAAAATAGACATATAGTTTGCACACCATGAAAACACATCCAACATCGATTGATACTAATGAATATTTAAACACAACACAGAAAGTTGTCTTAAGGGACTTACACCAAATTCAGAAGTAGTTCATCATTGTTATATGTTAAACTACGCATTCTTATTTCGTGTAAATTTTAGTGTGAATATCTTTCTGCACGTGTACAGGATTGAAGATGTAGACACTGCACTGATATTGTGTACAGACAGGATTGAAGATTTAGACAAGACATTGATATCGTTGGTTATTCGGTTTAATGAATCTTAGAAAACATACTTGTTCTTCTGTGACTACTTTAGTTTCTTCTTGTTATGAGCGAATTGTGTGTGTATATCCTTTAACAAGTACATTTATATATAAAGGCATACAATTGAATGTTACTAGATTTGTGCTAGATTAGAAGAGCTGGTTTGCTTGTATTGTATTATGTGTTGGTAAAATAAACAAAATATCTAACGTGTTAATAATTAGTAACTTAAGGTTTTCAACTTGGAGACGAATAGTTAACACCACTCATGAGAATGTTCAGTTTTTTGTTCGATTATTCAGTCTATGTTGCTCTGGAGTAAGCTGTGATTTATATGTGTGTTCTTTGTATTAACTATAATTTGTCATTCAGTTATTTCAAAAGTTTCTAAGTGTTTTAGAAAAACTAAACTAGTGTTAACCTAGACCAGTAGTGAACAAAATAAGTTGCACTGGTCAAATTCGGTACACCAAGACATTTTAATGATTCTCAAGAATGATTTAAAATTCGTATACACACTGGCTTCTTTGCTCAGGCACCGCTCTTTGGAAATACCACATGACTAGAAAAGATAGTTCTTTATTGGACCTCAGAAAAGCTCATTCAAGTCCTCCGACAATACAGCCGCCTCGCTTACTTCTGACCTATGCCTTCGGTGACATTCTTTAGCTATTTCCAAGAAAAAAAATTTCAATGACGCCTTTAACAATATAAAAATGTGCAACTAATAAATGTATTTATTTTAAATAAGGATGTTTGGAACCTTTCATGGCTAATTTATTCAACTGTTATCAATGACTGATTTCGTGTCACGAAATGTGATTAAAATAGATTTACAGTCAACATGTTTGTTAATTCTCGCCTCACACTTGGAAGAAAAACCATCTATGGATCTATTGAAGAGGTGAGAGTTGAATTATGCATTGTGTTTGTTTCCAGGTGATGTTCTTATGACTACATTGCTCCTGTTTTGTAACCATCTGTACCTTTATAGTAATGTTTTTTTTTGAAGCAATGAGTAATGGTAGTCTGGAAGCATGTGAAAACCACTCAATCGGTTGTGTTTTTTTAGTCTTATGTTTGTGTTTCTGATTTTATCTCTTATTATTACTTCGAGGATTCTACGTAGACAAGTCATTTATGTTGTAACAAGTTTCTTTTGGTTTCTGTTGTTAATGTCTAAGTGTGACATTGGTAGCATAGTGATGGTATGATAGTTTTATATAGTGCGGTTTTAGTGTCCATATTCACATATTTGTTTTTGAAATTAGGGGATGTCTGCCCTAATATATGGTATGCTATTTGGTTTTTTATATCGTTTAGACTATATTATGATCTTGGCTCCATAACAAATTGTGGTTGCAACGGACTTCCAATGCACTCTATCACCTGTCTTGATGCTGCATTGCTACAATATATTCTATCCATGTCATGATGTTTCCATCTGTCTTGTATGGATGCCTACCCCTTTGTCTCCCTTAATATCTACCTTCAAATAAAGTCTTAAACAAGGTGCTATATCTTTTAATATGTTAAAAATATTATATTTGTTTGATTTGTATTTCTTTTAATATATTGTTTTCATAACCAATGTTGTCAGAACCACTGTATGTTGTCTTCTCTTTAAAGTTCTCCTTGTTCTGCTATATATCCACATCTCACAGCCATCAATTCTGTATTCTAGCGTGTTTCTTAATTATCCATATTTTTGTACTATACTTTAATATAGAACAGACATAGCTTTTTTAATTCTCATGTTAGTTGAAAGTAATATCAGTGATTTTAATGATAAATATTCTTTTTAGAATTGTGCTACATTTTTGTACTTTTGTGATTACATTTTTACCACTATATATGCACTGATGTCTCAATGTGATTACAGTTACACAATTATACGTTATTTAACTTTGCTGCTGGTATCAACAAAAATAATATTCATTTGATCTCATTTTGATGTCGCTGATTACATTCTTCCTTTGACCTCTGCTGCTCAATTTCCTGAACTGTTTATTTAATCATATATATTTAAAAATGTTGACATCGTCCAGTTCATGGTTATCAATTACAACGTTTGGTCGGATTTTAACTTTATCCGTTGTCATGAATTGTTTTATTCGTATTTAAGCACACGTTCTGGGGTTGATGTATTTCTTTGCTGGCGATAATGATTACAATGAAGTAATCACTTTAACTGTGAGCAGGTAGCACTTAACACATAACCTTTCTGACAAAAGCATATTTTCACCTTAGTTGAGTAAGCGAGGTACACTCAAACGCATATTTGCTATCTTCAAGATATGGTTGTGTTAGGATGGTTTATGTGTAAATTTGTAGTCCACGAAGAGAGACATTCAAGTGCGACGCATAATATTTGCTATCTTGAAGATATGATGGTTGTGGTAGGAGGGTTTATGTGTATAAGTTAAGAGAGATACTCAAGTACGACGGTCTAGAAATCATTCTTTTCACAGATGAAGGGTTGTTAGATCATCCCTAAACTTACCTATGTCGCCTCCAACGACATACCTGAAACATACACAGTGGTGCAAATTCGTTGCATCCTGAACTAGAAGTCCAGATCCCGGTTTCCGTAAGGGCGTCCTTTGTTAATTATCATTTGTTTAACACTTCTGTGTTTCTTTGGGCATATATACAAGTAATATTAATTCTGAGGCATACCCTGTATAAGACATAATTTAAACCATTCCTGAGTTTGTGGCACTGTTAATACAACAAATCGTACTTCTGGTGCATTGAGCAATATACAGTTTAATGACGGCAAGACAGAAGGGTCGAAGTCTGTTGATTATGAGGTAAGACAAATGTGTACGGAAAATATAAATATTAAGAGATTTCCAAGTTAAATGTAGTTGTTTCAGAGTGTACCACCAAGACAATTATTTCCGGTTCATGATGGAGTAATTTGTTGTGCACTTCTCCTGCCAAGGCGATTAAACGGGGGCGTAACAAGTCTCTATCCTACAGGACATGATATTTCCTCACTCATCCACATTGTTGGAGATAGAAATCGCTGGAGGACTCTGTGTGCTGAAGCATCCACTGTACTACTCCTACGGCCCTTGGGGATTACGGGTTTATAGTTATATAGATATATTATAAAACATCCTTTGTTACAGTAACCTTCATGTTGAAGGAAGAAGGAAAGAGAAAAGTAGGTCGGCACAAAGAAACACTACGTAGAACATCCAAAGGGAAAGTTAAATATTGGGCATAAGCTATACAGAACTACGAAAACATTCAACAAGGCGCTCAACAAGGACATAAATGACTACTGCCCTATATGCCATCTGTGGATCAAAAGGAACTAACTATCAAGCCAGGAGACACAATATTATTGAAGATCCGGCGCATTCAACCTTCATTGTATACATTATATTTCTTTTGGAATTTTTTTTTAAACAATAGACTTCCATTATATTTCGCAATAACGTTCGGTCCACTCAAATATTTGTACAAATTATAGACTTTGGTTCTTTGGCGGCATGGTACAGAACGTGTCTGTGACGACCAAGATTCGAATCCCGCCACAGGAAATTATGCAACGGCAAGCTACTAAACATATTTATATTGCTTAGAAAATGAATGCAGTTTTAAAAAATGCTGGGTTTCTTGGGTCTATGGCTACTTCCTTAATAGGATATGATATAAATAGACTTCAGATGTGAAAGTCTTGGAGCACTTTTCATTAACACAATAAATAGCACTAGAGAAATCGTTGTAAGCCTTGAATTAACTCTAATGAGCGTTACATAAATTACTTGGTTATTACAAACGCTGCTTATCAGGCTATATATGTATTATTTTACGTGCCTTCATTTGATAACGGAGAAAAACTTATGAACCCATTTATATACCATTACGTAATTTGTAAAATACCATATGTAATGTGAATGGAATGCATAGTCGTATACACATATATATATATATATCATACGGTAGATATAATTATACTAAGTAAGTAAGGTGTTGCAAATTGAAATCAATAAGTAAAGTTTGGGAGTTGTTGATAAGCTAGAGTGAATGTTAACAGTACTTTTCTTTCTCAGTCATTTCTCTTTTGCCAAGTTTGGCACATAGAGCGGATGTCATAGTTCTCCATGCCTGTCGGTTAGTAGCCAAGGACTGCAGGTCTTGTGGATTTCTGCCTGTTGATTTTAATTCATTCATAAATGTTCTTCTGAGCATATTTTTTTTTGGTCTTCCCTGTTTTATTTTCCCGTCTGGTGTCCACATGAAGGCTTGTCGTGGAATTATGTCTTCCTTCATTCTAAGTACGTGGCCGATGTATGCCCATAATGTTCGTCACGTATTCTTGTTTTGTCTCCTCTTTTAGTATGTCGTTTGATTTGAAGTCTTTCCAATTAGTATTTGTGATCGTTCTGAGGCATCTATTCTCGAAGGTAATTAACTTCTTATCCATTACTGCGGTAGATTTCCAACTTTCACATCCGTATGTCAATGATGGAATCACACTTGAATTGAATAGTCGCAGTTTGATGTGTTTACTTGCAATCTTCGATCTCCAGATGTTTGAGAGTTTGTTAAAAGCGTTGGAGGCGAAAGCGATTCGAGTCTTGATTTCTGAGTTGGTATCCCCGTCTGCTGTTATCTTTCTGTCCAAATACACGACATTTGAAACGTTGTCTAGTGTATATAATCATCTATGTTTAATTGATTCTGTCAGGCCGGTAAAGTTCATGATTTTCGTTTTATGTGTGCTTATTTGAAGGCCTATCTGTTGTGCCAAAAATGTGAGTCTTTCTGTTTTTTCTTGGAGATCTTGGTGTGTTAAACTCAGAAGAGAAATATCATCTGCGAATGTGATTTCTTTCTACGCCAATTAAATTTCTAGAATTGAAAATATGTGTTTTCAAACAAAATCTGCGCAAAGCATGTTGCTTTGTCTGCTTAAAACAGAAAGTTAATTTGATTTTGTTTGATTCGCATGTCTACCTATTTGATTATTTCCCTTGACTTTGTCATCAGTTTATGTTTATCATTTTTAACTTAAATATAAATATATTTAGGGTTAGGTTGGTGCTAGTTATGTAAAGCACAACTCTCCTAACGCCTGACCCTACAATAACTAAAATTTAAATAAATTTTTATTTATTAGTTGTTGCTATAATATTTAGATTCACTATCCTTAAAATAAGTTGGGTAGGTACGCGTTCCAAACAAGAACCATTAATTTTATTAAATAATTAAACAGTGTGTTTCTCTGAATTCTGGACAGTTGATCAGTAGTGGGAAGCGGGTGAAAGCTTGACTAAACAGGATCGATTTAATTTATGGTCAGCCTCTTTCCAGTATTCAAGTCATTGAGACGTATTGGGAAATACTATGTAAGATCGTGTTAATCATGGCCAAAGTCATGATTAGGGATGATGTGGTCAGCATCAAGATTGTTGTCTTTACTTTCCCAGAAAGCATTGTACCCATTTTCCTAAGGCTGGGTTGACATAGGGGTTTTTGTTGACAGTTGAACTGGAAATTAAACCTTTGATCACCTAAACAAGAAGGAAATTCACTAATAACTGCTACAGTTGATCCAGATATGTAGGATGTGCTAGGATCATATAATAATTGTTCGCCTTAAAGATATTGTATGGGAAACATCAGGTTCCAGTGGTTTTTATATCACACTGTCCGTATTAGAGGAACTGTATAGGGAACATCAGGTAACAGTGGCTTTATATCAAATAGCCCGTCTTAGAGGAACTTAGAGGACTTCACGTAACGGTGGTTTTATATCAAATTATTTGTCTTAGAGGAACTGCTTGGGGAGCATACAAAAACTGTAGAACATGAGGTAATAGTGTTTTATATAAAATTGACCGTCTAAGAGGAACTGTTTAGTGAGCATAAAGAAACTGGGGAACAGAAGGTAATAGTGGTTTTATATAACATTGTCCGTCTTAGAGGAAACCTATTTTGGGAGTATCTGGTTCCATTGGTTTTACATGCAATTATATGTCTTGGAGAACTGTTTGTGGAACATCGGGTTCCAGTGGTGTTATACCAAGCGAGGAAAGAAATGTCCTTTTTTTGTCATAACGGGGTTTGGGAATTGTACAAGACTACCCCCTAATAGGATTCTACATTATATATATATATATATATATATATATATAATTAAAGCAAGTTCTCGTTAAGTCATATATTTTTAACTATTGTTGACGTTTTTTTTACACCGATCATACCTCCATAATTATTGTCATTGCAACAACGTAAACAACCTCTGTTCTTGAAGCTAAATCTACTTATTGTGAGATGCGATTGTAAATAAAAATGTCTAACCATCCTCCACTAAAAAGGCATTATTGACGTATTTCAGTAATATATATGTTTATACAAAAGTATTTACAAATTTATGGTATGCTATATACTGGTTTATCATGTACCCAGCCGATTATACGACTCTGGTATCATGAGAAATATGATTGCATTGAACGAGACACCACTCATTTTCTAAAATTATTCTCTAATTAATAGTCGAGTGTGCAAGGAGAAGAGGAAAGCCTGGAATGATAACATCAAAGTATGATATAGGCGCGATTTTTCTACAATACGCCGAATGGCTGAGAATAGAGTTGTTTGGAGAGCGTCTATGTGCGGATATCTCCAGTGTAGCATCCCTAAGACCCTAACTGGTTATGGGTCTTATTATTGTTGTCAATCAAAAGTCAAATACCGCATGTTTCCCGTTAAGAAATTGCAAGGAAGAATGTGTTAGCTGTGGGATAAAGGCCGCATGCTCTTGCTGTCGCCACGGCATGTACAGGGTTAGTTCTTTTAGTTTGCCGAGGATCGAACTCTAGACCTCACTAGTGTGAGACCAACGCACTAACCCCTCAGCCATGCGTCACACATTATTATTATGATTGTTCAATCTTAGATTGTATAATTGTTTACACTAATCTTTACACAGTTATCTGAATGTATTCTTCTTTCTTCCTCTTCTGCGATCAGTTTCCTATGCTCATAAGTCTATACAGGACGGTGGGCCGCCTCCACGAATTCAGTCGTCAGCAGGAAGTCTGAAGGAAGTCTCTCGCGGTTGCCCCACAGCTTTACCTTCAGATCTGTCTCTTTGGGCCATATTTTAGTTCTCACGTCATCAAAAAATGGACATGCCTGCAGAATATGTTCTGGAGTCTGGGGACCCTTTTGACATGGGCATTGGTCAGTTTGGACAGCCTTAATTTTATGGAGATGTGCTTGTAGTCTGCAGTGTCATGTGCGAAGTCTAAAAATTGTGGTTTGTTGTGACCTGCTTAGCTTTAGAATAGGGTCATGTGAAAAGTTACTGTCTGTTCTCTGAAAATGTGTTCTATTCTCTTCTCCATTTTACAAATATCATTTGTTACAATCATTTTACGACTTCCACCTGCGTTTTTAAATAACAACTGTAAAATTTTACAATAAATCGTGACATGTAAGTGCAAGTAGACTTATGTCTAGGACATATTGCTTATATCTTGTTTAGGTGCAAACAGTACACAGTTTGTGATTCGATAATAACAGGAATAGCTATGTACTTAAATAAAAACGAATGTTATATATATGTTCATGTAGAGCGAGTTGCAGAATAGTTATAGGGTACATCTTGCAATAATTATGGTTTGTGTTCAAGCATGATTTTTCTAGATATACAAGACTATGATTGTGGGATTTGCTACTTCACAGTATAAACTAGGAAAGAGAATGATGAAGTTTTGTTAATCACTGGATAGACAAACATGGAAATCGACGTTTTGAACAGAAGGCCTTTATCAAGAGAACATTCATAAAATAACAAATACAAGTGTAATAATAACACTGCCCCCGTTCAGATGACAGAGCTAACTATGAATATGCCTACATACAGAAAGAGTAAAAGCTAGTAGGTTGGAGACGAACAAAAAATGCGTACTAAATTGACAGTATACAACCGAATATTTATAAAAAGAAACAAAGAACTAATAAATATTTACGCATAGAAGCAATGGATATTGCTCACAAATACCTCTTATTGCACGAAATTTATAGATGTGTCAGTTTTAAAGCGCGTGTCTATTTCAGCATCCGAGAATCAGGATTTAATGGCAGTGGCCAACAACAGGAATATGTTTGACTTGATGAGGGAATGTATCTACTTTTTTTAAATCTAACTACTATCCATATTTCTTAATCGCCTCATCAGCTGACAGGGAAGAAACAAGTTTTCTTCAATTGTAAGAGATGTGATTCAGCTGTGTGTAGTTCTTACATGGTGTTGAGACCAATAGTACTACCTAATATACTTTTTGAAGGTTGCTCTGTGAAAAGCTTCTAGTGGCCGTTGTCTCTTTCTTTTGCCATATGTAATCTATTTTAGTGATTGTAGTGGCAATCTATTTTCATTCATTCTAATTACATGTCGGATATAAGTCAACCATTTTCTTCATATTGTTGTAGAAACAATATATACAAAATATGACGGGAATACAAGTGCGATATTATCTTTAATAAGTCGTTATTACCTGTAATGTCGATATTATCTCTAGTAAGTTGATATTACCTCCAACAAGTTACTAATTTACTGAATTACCTACCAAACGTTTCATTTCTTTGTTGAGATACTAGCGTCGTATGAACATGTAAGTGGACCTATATCTTGTTTCTCCTTTGTGATGTTCTTTCTTTGTTGTATTTGTTTGATAACTTGAAAAAACTTGTTCTACATTTCTTTCTTTTTATTCATATTGTAACTTCCTCAGATCAAACTTCCTAGTCAAACCCGTAGATAATGTCATTCAACCCCTCCTCCCCTAAATTGATGCTAGAACATAAATTTTAGCACTAGGAACTTATCCAAATCATGTGTAACTACTACCCATCACTTGCTTAACGAAGTTCATTGAAAAAAGTCATCACAAATATAATTTTAAAAATTAAATTGAAGGGAACTACACAGAAAATGTGTGAATTAACGTTTTTTTACGTAATAACCCCCCCCCCCCCCCCCCACTCCAACCGCCTTACTGAAAACGTATCTAAAGCAATGAGTTTAGCATCGCAATCACAAAACACATACTTAAACCGAGGCCGTCCCCACTATAGTCCTAGGTACTTAAACCGAGGCCCTCCCCAGTATAATCCTACGTGTTGAGTAATCCATCAGGGCTGGATGCTGTCTCTCGCCAATGACTAGCATGTGGACACATTTTTCGACTTTTCCCGTGACTTTCATTAATCATCATGCGGATACTATGTGTGGGCATTCAATGAAAATCAAGGGTAAAATCAATTAACATCACGTAAAAGAATGCTTCCCCATCTATCCACATGACTATAAATAACAGATGTACGGCTGACCTCACTTTTCATTGCTTAATGCATATACTTTTTGTCGTCAACCGATGACAAGCACATAACTAGTTAAAAAGTGTCACATACATATGACTAGTCCACAAGATATGTGCTCATGCCTATCATTGATATGGACTTGCTTAAACTGTGTATCTAAGACCGACATCAACACATCTATTTCATTCGTCCATGGTGTACCCAAGTTTACTATTAATTGTCGTCAGCTGTTCTACCATAAAAGACGTTTACGCATGATATGTCACAGCACACATTATCTTCGCCCATATCTGAACACAGTGTCACGTATTTAACAGCAACATAACAAAACATCTATCTCTTGTCACCACCAACCGTGATGACAAAGACAACAATGGACTGTGCCATCTGATGGCGTCGGTTTGTGGAAAGTAGAAACCAACTGGAATGTATTGATACTACCGTTTAAACGTAACTTAGTATCTCTGCTATGATGAATGGATGTAATAGTGTGCACCTACTGTCAGGTGTGAATATCAACGACAAACTGGGAATTTAGAATCTTAGGTGTTCATCTGATTTTTTTAAAGGCAAACATAGAGCATATTATGTGTTTATATTCTAAAAAGGATCAAAAGATATAGAGGATTGATTTCTTTGACATCGTATTTCCCCATTTTGTACTCAGTCACTTTCAACAGAAACATAGCGACACCTGAATAGAGTACTACTTAAAGCACGTACCTCTGTAGCTTCAAATGATAGATCCTAAAAATCCCCAAGAAATCTACACTTGTAAACAAGTCGTGACGGCAGGGTCCATGCCGCTATCACGTGACACGACAAATAGCATTAGCCACAACCACTTAGGAAAATGGGTACCAGATCTTCTAGAAAGTAAAGAGGCAAGCGTAATGTAGATATGAGCTCCATAGCCCCAAACTATGAGCTTGGTATGAGCTCCAAGCTCTATGGATATCAGATTGGTCGTGAAAAACACAGGCCTACCATCGTATTCCCTAATTCGCCTCAAAATTGTGGACATTCGAAAACTATAATTCTTTCCTATTCTGTCCGATAATCCCGTAACCTGCCAGTGTCGTATGGGTACCACATTGGATGCTTAAGCATAAAGAGTTATCCAGCGTTTCTATCTTCAACGATGTGGTTGAGTGAGGAAAATGTGTATCCTGTCTAGTTCCTGATGCCGTATGTGAATGCTTTTAATTATCCTCCTCTACTTATTCCACATTCAATATGTCCCAGCACTATTGTTTTTGACAAGGAATCATTAACCAGTGCAATATTTCAGTGGACTTAATATCCATGGTGCTGAATACTTTAACTGTGAACAGATAGCTCTTGACACCCCATAGCATTTCTGTCAATAAGATTTCCTGTTTCAAATGCATGGTTGTGTTTGGGAGTTTATGAAAGCATGTCTGGTTCCTGAAGATAGTCGTTGCAATAAAGCAGTATCACAGCATTGCCATGTCCTGTAAGAAGTATAGACTATACTTCGTCATCAATTTAGTTATTTTTTTATAGAAGACAAAATTAATAAATTGAGACAAGACTAAACTCATTACTTGGGTACAAAAAGCATACAACGTGAATCATATAAATGCATAACTGAACTTCACTGAAAGAACAGCATCGATATATAATCATAACATCTATAGTAGACGTTCAAATGCTGGTTTATATGCAAACCACTGGCAAGATTAGAATACTTTCAAAATACTGGTTCGAATATTAAAGAATGATTGTTTGTATGTGTTATAACCATTTTGTGAAGACTCTCATCGACTATCGTCATGTGTAGTTCTTTGTGCTGTTTTAGAATTAGTTATTTGTACTATTTGAGACTTTGCTCTTTGAGCTTTCTCTCCGTTTATTGTATTGGATTTAGTTATTTATACTATTTTCAAACCTAGTTCTGTGAACTGTTTTCATAGTTAATACTTCGTTTTGTTTTCATACCAAGATCGTTTATTATATGTTTGTCATAACAAACATATAACATCAGCGTTAGTTCTACAAGGGACAAGAGGTTTTCTTGTAAACACGGATAACATTTATAGACAGTACAATTTTGATTCAAATAATTTCTTATACAAGTAAATTCAAGAAGGATGTTATATGTTTGTTGTTACTGATGATACTTCAATACCTGTACGGGATGTTCGTTGTTGTTGTAATAGTCCTTGTCTCGATTGGTCCGTTCACAGCGATTTGAGTGCACAGTTTGAATATCTAGGCAAAATCGCATCTTTTATTGGAGATGCAGTTAGTCAAGTAATGAAAAACCTGTGAACGAGAGTTGCTAAGCGATTTTGGTGCCGTTGAACGGACTGGTTCAATTCCCGTTAGTCTCAAGATTTCGTAAAAATTTAAGAATTTTGACGCGCAACGTGCGGGTTGGCATGTCATTTCATGTTGCAATGACACAGTTTAAAATTTTTTAGCAATATGTAAATACTCTATATTAGTTTTTAAAACTATTAATGTCCAATTCTTATTATTTATTTATATACATTGCCACATTTACGAAAAGTTTAATGTAGACCCTGCAAATTGTAATAACCCTCATTTTTATATCAGGCCTACGAACGTAACATTTCCATATATACCAGCTGCTGTCAATGAATGCCTACATAATTTCTGGGGCACTATGTTAGTTTCATTTGTGTATGTTATGTTCATGACACTTGTCAATGCCTTGATATGTGTCCGATTACATTTATACTAGTGTTATTTCGATATAATATAAATAATATATTTCGGAGTTGTCAATGTTTCAATATTGTATCCATATACAATACAAGCCATGAAATGAGTACTGAGTATGTGAAGCCTATACAAATTATCTACTCTTTGGAGCATTTTTAAGTGTAAGGGCCAAAATATTTGAATTTAATGTAGATGTAAACGGTTGTCTATAATCATATCAACAATTGTTTGGGCTTTTTTAACTTCCTACTCTCACTTCCCAACAACTGTCAATAATACTAGTAGACCCCCATCATTATTCATCAATAAATGCCGTCTCCGCAGCGAAGGTTGGCTGAAACAGATATCCAACGAACCCCTAATCCCTATTTAATTATGTAAATAAAAACGTACCATGATGTTAGAGATATTTTTGCATACAACAAAGTACTAAAAACATTTTTGTCCTCAAATTTTAATTTTTAATTTTCAAATGCAAACATTTTAATTTGTGTATCAAACGATAGTGTTGGCATCAATGTTGTCAAACGCCACACCCTGGTCATGTCAACAACTGTCAAATGCCTAATCCTGGTCATGTCAACAACTGTCAACTGCCTTATCCTGGTCATGTCAACAACTGTCAAACGCCTCACACTGGTCATGTCAACAACTGTCAAACACCTCACCCTGGTCATGTCAACAACTGTCAAACGCCTCACACTGGTCATGTCAACAACTGTCAAACACCTCACCCTCGTCATGTCAACAACTGTCAAACACCTCACCCTCGTCATGTCAACACCTGTCAAACACCTCACCCTGGTCATGTAAACAACTGTCAAACGCCTCACCCTGGTCATGTCAACAAGTGTCAAACACCTCACCCTCGTCATGTCAACACCTGTCAAACACCTCACCCTGGTCATGTAAACAACTGTCAAACGCCTCACCCTGGTCATGTCAACAAGTGTCAAACACCTCACCCTGGTCATGTCAACAACTGTCAAACACCTCACCCTCGTCATGTCAACAACTGTCAAACGCCTCTCACTGGTCATGTCAACAACTGTCAAACTTTTATCAACCCCCTCTCTACTAAATGTTCATTTAATTTATGGATATCCCTTTACGATAATTATGTTAATACAATATTCCGGTATCTTGCACAAAGAGAATTTATAAACTAGAAAATGCTCATTTACAGCAATTTCATAAATATTTTAATCATCTCATTCTTGATGTATTGTCCATTATTCGTTTATGACTACTTCTGCATAATAAAATAATGAGGGTTGTTTTCGTACTTTTCTTCAAAACGTTCCATAAAGTGCTAGAGTTTTCCAAACTGATCTTCATACAAACATAACTGGAACAATCACACATGTGGAGTGACATCATACACACATTTAATTGAACACAAATGCACAAATGAAGAACGTTTGTTTCTGATCTATGCACCGTACTTGGCGCTAAGAGAACATAGATAGATAGGTTCTGAATAATTACTTGCTCTACCTTGTTATCGTTTCTTTCGTATGTTTTTTATTGGTCAAAAACTTTTTTTGTCCGCTAACTTCATTTTTAAAATACTTATATTTCCGTGTTTGTTTCATTCCTCAATTACGAGTGTTAAATATGTTACTTTATGTTCAGTAGGGGGATGGGTGGGGGTGGGAGATTTCAAGGTGATTACTATATGATGTGTATACAAGTAAATATAATTCAGTAAAAAAAAAAATTCAGTAAAAGTAAAAAAAATTCTGGTGACTTTGTGTGCACGGTTTGAAAGGCTTGATGAAATCGCATCTTTTTTTGGAGATGGGGTTAGTCAAGTACGGAAGAACGCGTGTTCAATAGTTGCTAGGCGATTTGGTGCCGTTCAACGGACTGGTTCAATTCCCGTTAGTCTCAAAAATTACTATATGATGTGTAGTAGTTTTTGTAGGAGCTTCCTATTAAGACAAGTTCTATGTGTGTATGTAGAGGGTATGTTTTGTGTACGAGCCTCCTATTAAGACAAAATATGTGTATGTAGAGTGCATTCTTGTTTCTTCTTCTTCTTCTGCGTTCGCTCTCATACAACCGCAACGAATATATCGTGTGATTTCCGCCGGGGAGCGTGAAGAACGTTGTGCTGCAAGTTCCATAGTAAGACTGTGTTATTTGCACCTTGGTTGGCCACTTTGTATTCTGGACGCCCGAAGTCCAGCATATCTCTTTTCGTCATGCCTTTAATTCGGGTAGTATGCTTCCCTAGTCCGTGACAGCCTGCCTATCTATCGACGGGCACGCGTATGTGTATTGACTCTTCGCCAAGACGATTGTCGGTCACGTCTATCTCGCACGAGGTGTTTCACCGTCTATGAACTTGCCTCGTGTAATTTTACGTTCTGTGCCTGTGCCCATTGGATACTGAACCTTTTTCTCCTCCGCGAGCCTGGTTACGGATGAGGAAGAATTCAACAGAAGAGTTGGACCCTGGCTCTATCGCCTTCTTAGCCGAGGCGTCGTTCACCGACATCGTGAACCCCTCGCCCAAGTTCGAGTCTCACACATCGCATTTGAGAGCAAAGCGTTCTCGAGCTGAGCGACCTTGTCACATTTAAGCCTGAGCCCATCGGGTACTGAACCCTTTCTCTCTGCAAGTATATTTCCGGTATAGGAAAAACTGGACGGTAGAGTTGGGCCAGGGCTGACATCGTTGTCCCTTTTGTGCCTGAGCCCATCGGGTACGGAACCCTTTCTAATCGTGAGCATGTTTCCGGTATAGGATAGCTCGATATTAGATGTTCTTCTTGCTTTGCCGGGCGCTCATGATTGGGTCTGGGTCTCTGTCAATAAGGATTACACGTAACTAGAAGCTTTTCTCAAGCTAACAGAGCTTGTAGTTCGGATTTCCTTGGTATGTTTTCACTTTCTGTTTACAGTTGGCGCTTATCTCTAGCACTGTTCTGTCATTTTATTGTACTCAGTATGAATCTGCCTTTACGTGCCTTTTTCATTGGCCGCCCCTCCAATTTTCGGACTGGACAGGCTATCGTCACTGTGTGTCGACAGTGCCGCTGCATGTGTTGGTGCTGGTGATGTCGGAGATACTGTCTGTCTCTTATGCAGTCAAATCTCTTTTCATCTGCTACCTCCACATTCTCGGACACGATCTCCAAATGATTTAGCCAGAATCAGAACGAGCCGCTGTATTTCTGTTTCCAGGATGCACCGCGAGGAGGTACATTTTGGGATCTTGGTTATCTGCTAACCCTGGGTCCGCCGAGAGCATTGCGTTTCCTTTGCAGCTCTGTAGAGTGTATGTTTCACTATATATTAGTTCACAATGATCAACACGTATGAAGCCAGTTGTTTTTTTTAAATTTGCTAGTTCTTCATCCGACTTGTGCTTTATTCTGTTCAGTAATATTTTGAGCATCACTTTACTCGGGTGCGTTATAAAGCTAATGTTTCTGTAATTCATACACACTTTCAAATTTCCTTTCTTGGAAATGAATATTATTAGTGATTGTTTCCATTCAGCAGGCCATTGTTGTGTGTTCCATATATTCTGACAGATCTTGGTCATAATATTTGCCATATTAATTCCCATGTATTTCTGGAGTTCTACTGGAATGTTTTCTACACCAGGTGACTTCCCATCTTTCATTGTTTATATACCCTCTTTTATTTCATCTACTAGAATTCCTGCATTTCCTATTTCTCTGTTGTTTAGTTCAGAATTCTCCAACACAGTGTTGTCAGGATTATACTTGCAGTTATACAGTTCCTTACAATATTCTGTCTATCGTTTGACTATATCTTTTGTTTCATTCAGTATCTTTCCCTGTGTGTCTTCTATATCTTTGGTCTTTGTGGATGTGTTATCTTTCTTAGAGTGTCGAATGCTACCTTATTGTTTCCGTGCGTACATCATGTGTTGGTGGTTTCACATTATCTTAGCTACACTTCTTGAGCTTGTTTCATTTTTATTCTGATTATGTTGTTTATTTTGCTATAATGCCCTGCCATTTCATAGGCCCCTTTTTAAATCTTTTTCATTTCCATTCGTTCGTTGCCCAATTTCAGAATGTCTTCAGTTACCCCAAGATGTGTGTGATTCTTCTTGTCCCTAACGTTTCTGTTGTTGACTGTAACAAAGCTTCTTTCATGGTTTCTGTGAGAGAGTTAACATTTTCGTGTACACGGTTTAAAACTGCAAACACGTTGCTCCACATTACTTCAGATATATCTCTGCTTCTCCTGGATCTTTCAATTTTTCTAGATTAAATCTTAATCTTGTGCAATTATAATGAATATAATTCATTTTTCATATAATTTTGATTTTCAATAGAACTATATCATGGTCGCTAATTATGACCATATAAAATGAATTATATAAAACGATCATCATACCATCACTATTCTAGCAATGTCAGATGTGGACACTAACAACAGAATCCAAACAAAAATTTGTTACAACATAAATTACAACTCTACGTAGAATCCTCGGAGTAATAATACGAGATATATTTAGAAACAAAAACATCAGAAGACTAACAAAGACAATGCCAACCTGTATTACTTAAGAGGACAACATATTAAGTGGTTTTCACATGCTTCCATGATCAGACAGTGCCCTTCAAAAATAATTAATATATACAGATGCGATAGATACAAAGCCAGGGACAGAACATGCAAACGATGGATTACAAAAATTAAAGTCAACGAAAACAAATATATATGAAGAACACATACAAGCTATCTCCAGAGAACTCTTCTACCTCTGACTTTGAACGGCATAAATGGATATAAAAAGAAAAGATATCTCAATACACTGATATAACCTCGTTGATTGATTGATTGAAAACCCCAGGAATTGCGAGAGATTAGCTCTTACTTCTGATTGGCAGTGGGGTGGATTTTTCCTGAGCTTTCTTTCGTTAGCTCAGAATATTTTCAATGGTGTGAATCATTATCGCTCTCAAGATTTCACGAAATTGTTGTACAGATTGAAACTTCCCATTAACATAAAAGACATATATGAACATTTATTTGGTCGACGCAGAATGTTTGTTAACTAATAAAGAATTTGAACAATCAGTTGTATAATTACCGAAATACTCAGTGTGAGATCGAAGCACATATGCATGTGTCATGTGTGCAGCAATGATGACCTCTCGACTAACTATAACAGATATACAGAGAGACTGATAAATCGACACCGTACTGGAACTGTGAACCGCTATACTCTGGTGGTCTTATTGAGACATTGATCGGAGCACGTATGTGCTTCCGCGACGTGCGCTGATGGTACCTGCACTCACAGTTAATGTCAAAAGTTTCTATGTATTATGGTTTCATCTTCTGTGTCTACCGTTCTACCGCTATACCGAACGTGAAAGATCTGAGTAGTGGCCTACGAGACCAGCCGCCATTCATCAGTAAACCTCGAATAGATGAAATGTCTATATATTGATGCTTTCCCTCCCCTTTTAGAATTTGTAAGGTCAATGACCATGGCACCATATTAAGAATTCCCTATTAAGAGAGAGGATAGGCGTGTCCCTGAGAGAACTAATATTTTAGAAAATAACACATAATCGATAGAGAAAAGGAACTATCGGTCGCTATTACGTGAGAGAATATACTCAAGCGTAGATATTAGCATATATAGACATATTCGTTGTGTGAGAACGACAATCAAAGCCTAAACATAAATCACCCTATGATAACTCCATTACTTTGTATCTAGCCAACACAGTTTTTACTTCCTTTAAGTAGAAGTCTGTTTCTCAAAGCATTGCTCACGGCAGAAAGTTAGTCTTCTAATTATAAAGTTGGTTGGTTGGTTGCTGATTCATCGATCTACGTGCTCATGCCCTTTGACTCAAGTTATGAAGTAAAGTTCTGGAGCATATAAAGGATACAAGATTTCTATTGGCCGTAACAACATTTGGATCCTTGAGGATCACAACAAACTACGCATACAATATGTTTAACTCCAATGATACTAGAGTACATATACAGGCCTACTACAGTTTCTTCATATATCGTGTAATCTAACTTAGGCCAATGGCATGTGTCGCGTATAGTATGTGGGATTATTAAATTATGCAGTGTGTACTTGTGGGACTTGGACGTTCACTAACGAGGTCTTTCCCAGCAGGCAAGCCTACTCACTGTGATAATGTGACTTGACTGCATATTCCCTTGTGTGTATTGCGTTGTGTAGAGACAAACATTGTATGATCCATTACGACTGTCATATTGCAGAGGACTTTGTTTATGGATAAAATGACTTGGCTCATCTTACTGTGCTTCAACTCTCAAGCGTTTATAATGTTGCAGTTTTCATAAAACTGAATAAGCTACGTCTCGTGTTGTATATTATATTCCGTATGGACAAACTTGAATGGCATGTAGTTATATCTTTCAGATATTGTGCACACAACACTTTATGTTTACATAATCAATGATGGAGCTGTTCAAGTTGTCGTGTGTACATTGTGTTCCTTACAAAATACACAAGTTCTAGTTATGTGTCAGAATACACAAGTTCTAGTTATGTGTCAGAATACACAAGTTCTAGTTGTGTGTCAGAATATACAAGTTCTAGTTGTGTGTTCTGATTCAAATGTGTACAGTATGTTATGTTTAGGCAAACATTCATGAATCAGCTATTTCTCAAATCTTTACATTGTATTCTTTTTTTAATGCGCCGCAAGGATAATCATCATCCATTTCAAATGGTATCCAAAATCCTATAGGATGCTCGTTTCAAAGAATCATTAAAATGCATTCATTATCATTATTAAACCCCGCGTGTATAGTGTGTTTTTATAGTAAACACTAACAACGTGTAGTGCTTTATCCCAACATCTACACGTTGGTTAAAACAGATATGCTCTCTTTGATCTGTTATGAATCACAAATGAACATAATTTTCATTACTAAATAACAACTGATAATGATGTTCAGGTTTGAGAATGGTTCATAATAGTACTACTGTATCAACACAAATTGTCAATGGCGATTCATTTATAATCGATATAATGCCGCTACCAGAAGTTCGTAAACAGAGAAATTTTGAAATCGCTGTTAGAAAACAGCAAACAGTTACTCAATTGAGTAATATGAAGAAATCAAAATCGAACTCAAATGGCCTTTCATCAAAAGATCAAATTCCACATTCATCAAAGAATTCACAATCTACAGATGCTGCTGTTCAATTTACCATGGATGGGACTAAATTGGGAATGAGAACACAAACAGGTGACAAAAATAACATTTCTAGTAGTCCATCTACGAGGCACTCTAATACTGTGAGCGACGACTTCGTAGTTCCAACTGGAAGTACATATTTGACAACAGAGGCTGCAAAATTCAGATCATCCAGAAGAAATCACAGAGCTTCATTAGAACCTGTCACCGAGTACATGACAACCAATCATACTTCACCTAACAATTGTAGCACAGTTCATTCTGTAAGTGAAGCAGTATTTCTTAAATATGTATATATATATATATATATCGGTTACTGTAGTGACTGAGATTGTGGGACTGAATCATAACCAAATTCGTTTCAGTTAGCCGAAACTCAAATATATTTGGTTCTTGAAAATTCAATAGTTGATGAAAAACAATGTGCATATACGAGGTAGTTTCAATGAGTTTCCGGAATTGATGGATTCTATAGAAATAAATAACAGCAGCAATATATACACTACATTTCCATCAAAGTAGTCCCTTTGGCAAATGTTTCAGGAAAAATTCAGTGTCCAGCTGCTGGAAACTTTAGTTGTCCAGCTGCTGGAAACATCAGTTGTCCTGCTGCTGGAAACATCAGTTGTCCAGGTGCTGGAAACATCAGTTGTCCTGCTGCTGGAAACATCAGTTGTCCAGCTGCTGGAAACATCAGTTGTCCTGCTGCTGGAAACATCAGTTGTCCAGCTGCTGGAAACATCAGTTGTCTAGGTGCTGGAAACATTCGCTGTCCTGCTGCTGGAAACATCAGTTGTCCTGCTGCTGGAAACATCAGTTGTCCAGCTGCTGGAAACATCAGTTGTCCTGCTGCTGGAAACATCAGTTGTCCAGCTGCTGGAAACATCAGTTGTCTAGGTGCTGGAAACATTCGCTGTCCTGCTGCTGGAAGCATTCGTTGAATCCATTCTTTGACACTTCTCTTAGCTGTCTTATCACATTGGTGATAACGGCATCCTTAAATTGCTGACGATTCAGAGCCGATTTGTGGTGTTGTTTACAGGTAATCTTATTGTGCTTTGCGAAGTACTGCTTTACCAGTAGCAATCGAGGTGCCGGCGCATATCATGCAGCATAATCCTACTGTTTGTTCTCAATTCTTCTGGTCGTTTCCTTCTGATTGCATGTCCTCAACGGCGGTGGATATTAAAGTACATTTCCTTGTTATTAAGCAATGTTAGTGCTTCTGATGAAAGTAAATTCAAGAATGAAAAATAAGGATAAAACTACATCCCCCCAAAAAGATGTGGTTTTGTCAAGACATTCAAACTGTGTACTCAATTAACTGAGAACTGAATAATAGAGAAAAGGACTATTACAACAACAACGAACATTCCGTACAAGTATTGAAGTATCTTCAGGACCTAGTTCAATTCCCATCAACATTAAGAATTATTTTAATTTATTCTCATATCCTATTTTAATTTTACTTGTATAAACTATTATTTGAAGCTACAATGTCATGTCTCTATTTTAATTATATTTACAATTATTCCTACCGGTCTTTGTAGTACGAGTACGGATGCTTTTTTCTTGTGTTCCTGAACATACTTCAATACTTGTACGGGAACCTATGCCTGAGGGGTGTGAGATGCTAGTGATCACACATTTCAGTGTCTCTGTTATATTAGGACGTTATCCATCACCTCTCTCTCTCTCACAGGCTTCATTTCCCTGATTACGCTGGTACCCATTTACGGCAGGCTCGACCCGGAACCCGTTGGGATCTGAAAAATATTTCTGTCTCAACTGGGAAATGAATCCAAGACCACTCATATGCAAAGTCACTTCGCTAAGCTGCTCATAATAAGGGATGACGGGGTTGCGCTAATGACGGGATGATGATGATAAAGTCACTCCTTTATCTGCGAGCAAGTAGCACTTGACAGCCAAAAACCTTTCTGACAAAAGCACAGGTCCTCCTCAAGCACAGGTCATCCCCAGTTGTTCATTAATCAAGATTACATCTGTACTTGTAAGAGGTTTATTGTCTCAAAGCATGGTTGTGTTAGTAGGGAGAGGTGGTATGGATGTCTATTTAGTTCACAAAGAGACACATCAGTGATGTACTCTCGCATGCTTGACCTTTTTTCTGCTGTTTTGCACCGCTTTCGACATAGCCACCAACTCCTATAGAATATTGTATACTATTTGCTCAACAGATAATCTATTCCGTGCGTGAGTTGGTTGATAGGTAAGGAATTAGTCACGTTCTGTCGAAGTAGAGCGAGTCGTGATATTTGTGCAAATAAAATAGCAATGGAAAGGACATAGCGATTTTTTTCAAGTTATTGTCTTCGAGGCATGACTTTTTAACAAATCACGCTCGTTCACTACGGTTTTATCAGGTCTTGTGACCATTACACAAGTTGTGGAGCTGGAAGCTCAAGCAATCCTGCCATAATTCTTCTGTTTGTTTCTTTCCTCATGTACCTTTCGGTGTTGAGAGGATAGTGAGTGTATGGTCGTTTACCCGTCTATTTGCTTCTTCTCCTATTATATTTCCTAGTGGTGTTTCTGATACACTATTTATCCACCGTTTACGAGAGCGTCCAATATCCGTTAGTTTTTCGTATCGTTTGTTAAGTGTTTCTTGGATAATACTTTGCTCTTTCTGTCTGGTTATGTGACCGAACCATTTAACTTGTTGTTTATAAATATATTCTAATATTGACGTGATGCCTAATTGTTTTCTTAGTTCTTCATTCTTGATTTTGTCTTTCAAGCTAACTCCAGTCATACGTCTTACTCATTTCATTTCAGTGATGTTAATTTTATGAATTGTTCTAGAATCAAATGTCCAAGTCTGACACTGATAACACAACGTTGGTAGAAAAATGGTGTTGAATGACGCTTTCTTTATTTCTAGTGAAATATCTTTGTTTTGTAGTAAAGGTGTTAATTGACCGTTGACATGACAGGCCTTATTACATCTTGCATCTATTTCTGCTTCTTGTTTGTTCTCATATCTCAATGTGCTTCCAATATATTTGAATTCATCTACTAATTATCAGATATATTTTTTTTATATTTAAGTAGTGTCGTGCTTGTGTCTGTATGTATACACTCGTGTCTATGTCGTTGCTCATGTCTCAATGTGATGTTGCGCACGCATATTACGCTAATATAAACCATGTTTAACTAATACATATACATATATCAAATACACGTTGCAGATACTAGTAGTAGAATTAATAGTACTCGTGACAACGCTCGAGTGAATTCGCATAAATTACGAGTAGAACACTATCATTATATGAAAATGTAAGCAGATGGTGTTTCAAAAATCTGTTACACATGCCACAGAAACACACATTGGTAGCATGAGGTAGCCATCAACACAGCAATAGGTGTTTGTTGTGATTTTCTAGGCAATAGAAAACATTCAATAATTCCTTATTGTTTTCTGGATAGACCTGATACATATTATAGACCGTATACATCTGGGGTGGGGGATTTGAACCAATTATCTTTGCCGTCACAGACACTCTTTGTACCTCTGCACCACACAAAAACCATTAAAGTCGTGCGTTGTGGACGTGAGGTACAGAGCCTCTTTGACGCCCAAGGTACCGTGTTCAGATTCCGACGCTGGAAATTGTGCATCCGGAAAGTTGAGAAAGCAACAGTTAACTAATGAAAAAATATACTGCCAAGAAAACCACTACAGTAAAAAAAATAATGGGGTTCATGGCTACATCCTAAGTAGGATATGCTCATTTATTTGTATAAATACCATTACATTGTTTGTGTTCATATATAAATGTGTACATTATTGTGTTGTTTCTTTTAGAACGTTGAGCTTGCGCTTTGGTGGGCCCAAAAAAGGAATATATAATAGTAAAACTGCCGCTTGCCATGAAAGTCGTAACAGGTGACTATGAATGTTGGGTGTGTGATCGACTACTCTATCCAATGATCTCCGCTTTGCTAAAGCGTTCTGGCGACCCATGAATGGATTGTTGGAAGAGAATCAATCATGTATTGACCCTCCTATGCCGGAGCACATTTTAGAATATTTTTAGTAATTGATGCTAGTATTTGTATTTTTACAATTTCTCCATCACCATTCTATTCACATTATCAGTTCTGACATCAAAATATTCAGAAATGGATAGGCGATGATATTATGTTTAGTTTGTGTGCTGTTTTGCAATATTATATTAGGTATATAAAATTTAATTAATAAAAAATAAGAAAATATGGGGAAATAACAATATAAATTTTCACATACCCAAGCTTGTATCCCAGAAAACTGAATTATAATCCATTTATTGTGAAATAAAGCACACCTACATTTATCCTGAACCATTTTGTACTGCATACAAGTATTTATATATACAGAATTACTTATAAATGTCACATTGTCTTGAAGTAAACAAATGTATACAAAATGCACATTTTTCACAAAAAATTCTAGTCATTAGGCCTACATTTTAGTGCCCAGGACTTATTATTTAATCCTTATATACATAATACAAATCATTATGCCCTAGATAATATTATGAATATTCACATTCGTATATGATACTCCTAAAATAATGTTTTTGAATATAGATAAGGGGAAAAGTAATATATATTGCATTGGAAACACCCCTCCTGGGCCTTCATCAAAACTCAAATATAAATCAGAACTTCCATCAAAGTCAGATCGTAATAATAATTATAATTCAATATTAGGCCTACAATCATCAACTAAGCTAATGTTGAAACTATTACCTTACGTATTTTAGAATATTTCCAAAGCCTACTAAATTAAAAACATAGAAGTCGTCTAAATTTCATTACTTCAAATGCAAGTAGCAATAAGTTACAAAAAATGAAAATGAAACACACTTGTTTATATGAAATTAGAGCTCAAATTTAACAAAATGTCTCCGACTTTCGCCACGCTTCCCACGATAGACCTATTTTTGATCGGAAGTGCCGCAAATAATGACTGTTCGTTTGATTTTACGGTCGTCGCAATGTTTATAATTCATAATAGTAAATTCATATAAAAATGTCGATTTAAGCGGCTTTTGGCATAGCGGTTCTCCTAAATGTAGATATTCGCGGCTCGGTGGATATAAGGAGTTAACGGCACGCCTCCATATAGCAAGGAAGTCACACTAGAGTCTTCCGGAGTAAAAAACTGTTCAGCTCCTGGAATTACAGTCACATTGAAACACAGTCATCTTGGAATTGTTATGTTCTAGGTTCTGTACAAGCTGCCCAGCTTCTTCTAGTATCATTTTCATACGGTCTTCGATGTATTGGTCTGCCTCTTGTTCTCTTCCCTAGAACCTTTCCCAGAATGATTAATCTTCCTAAACTAGTGTGCCTCTTTATATGTCCGAAATATGTTAGCTTTCGCTTTTTGATAGTTTTGATGAGCCAGTCTTCTGTTTTTCATATCTTTGCGAACATCAGCAGTGATTCGTCTTTCTGTCCATGAAATTCTTACGAACTTTCTATAACATTTCATTTCTTGAAAACTTCCCCATAAAACGAAATTGGTGAATTCCTAAAAAAAAGAATTTGTGTATTCATAAAAAGGAATTGGTGTATTCATAAGAAATAATTGGTGTATTCATAAAAAAGTAAAGTTATCCCATATCATTTGGGATATTTGACAGATGCCGTAGGGGTGGGTGCGAGGTGTTTGCGATCTCATATTTCAGTGACTCTTCTATATGAAGCCGGTAGCCATCTCTTCCCCATCTATTCATTAAAAGGAATTGATACATTCATAAATAGGAATTGGTGTATTAATAAATAAGTAATAGGTGTATTAATTAAAAAGGAATTGGTTTACTCATAAAATACATAGCAGAGAAACATAAAAAGGAATAACAGAGAAACATTAATTTTGAGCTGAAAGTAAAACTCCACTGCCTAGGAAACTAACTGCCAGTTCGTTCTCCTTAGCGGCTCTAGCATTAATTTGCATGTGTTCAGCAGAATGGTTCTCCCAATCAATCAAACAAGTTGTAGCAACTTCGATTTCTTCTATGTTCAATCAGAAACTTCTATTGGTCAGCATGATATTGTTCGGTGAACGGAAAACGTTGCATCATGGTTTTCATCTTGGCTGCGACATATCTGACTTTCAGCTTGATACATCCTACAGCATAATTTTTTTTTTAAATGTGTTTGTGTGTGTAATTTTTATTTATATTATAGGATGCCACCTTCACTTTAAAAATTTCAATTACTTCTTACTCAGGCTCGTAGATAAGGAAGGGGGGGGCGAGTATTTGGTATGACTCAAGTCCTCCACCTTTCCAAATTAGAACATAACTTTTAGTACTAGAAACGTAGCCAAATTGAGGGTCAGAAGTCAAATCATCCTCTCCCCCTCAGCGAATTTTCACAAATGAAGGTCATGAAATGTTTATCACAATGAGAATTGACACATGAAAATGCACTATTGCATTTTTATTAGGATATATACCCCCCCCCCACCCGGATGTAAATGTATCTGCTTCGCTGCTCACATGTTATGCATGAATTCATAGTATTTCTATGAATTTACTCCCTCTGTGACCTCGTAAACATATTAGCGGAATGGGAACTAATTCTTAACATAAAACTCAACAGAAGTGTAAGTATGCACGACTACTGAAGAAATTCCGGTATAAAATGTTTTCGAATAAACTGTAGACATATAGAATGATATAAAGTGTATTTAGCGAGTTATGGGAACTATCAGCTTGGATACTCTTTCCTTCAAATCAGCTGGGTGAGACTTGCCATAGCTACATATGCATATCAAACTATGACATCGGTTTATACGTTACCAGTACTGTACTATACGCGATACATTGTTTATCAAATGTCGAAATCTATGTATACTGATTGTTCCGTTTTTTCGCTGATTAAACATATTCCGCATACTGCCATTCCGATCCAGGTTTCCAATATTCGAAATTATATTGTCATGAACAATGCTTTTTTTAGTCGTTGTGTATTATGGTGTGTTCTTGATAAAGATATGTTGGTGGAAACGTCGTTTTGTGTGTGATAACTTTTGTCGCCTTTATTTAAGATTATACTTGTAGAAGTAGGTATGGATTTGTCTATTAAAATTATTGGGAACATATGTATAACATCAACTATGGAAACACATGGTAACATATCTATAACAATTACTATGGAAACATATGGTAGCATATCTATTACAACTATGGAAACATATGGTAACATATATATATAACAACAACTATGAAAACATATGACAACATGTCTATGACAGCAACTATGGGAAACATATGGTAACATATCTATGACAACAACTATGGAAACATATGGTAAAATATATATTACAACTACTATGGAAACATATGGTAAAATATATATTACAACTACTATGGAAACATATGGTAAAATATATATTACAACTACTATGGAAACATATGGTAACATATCTATGACAACAACTATGGAAAATTATATCATAATATGGGACCCCAAAACACCTAATCAACGTGTGCAGTGTTAGTTACACAGGAAGTCAATGTGCAGTTAGAACGAGTGTAGGGCTTTCACACAAATTCCATATACGCTCTGAAGTTCGATATGTATGTTTTCTATGTCCCTTGCTGTTAATTATATATATCGATTATATATGTTAAAATGCCAACACCAATGAAGAAGACAACCTAAACAACACGCTGAACGAACTTCTATCTGCAGACGATCCAGCAATAATATCAACATCAGAAGAACAACTACATCATATAAAAAGACCCCATAAAATATTTAGGGGCTTTAACATGAAGATAAACACAGAAAAACCGAGGTAATGTCAATAGCAAAAACTTAAAGAAACACTACTATTTTTATCGATTACAAGTAACAGACACTAGTGAAAGAAATCACTTATCGTGGAAGCATCATATCATCAAATGGGAAAAAAATACTAAATAAATCCAACATATCATACCAGATTTTTAGACAGATGTCTCTTATTTTCAAAAACAAACATGTAAAATTGCACTTTATAAAACGATCATCATGCGATCATTGTACTAACAATGACAAAGGTGGACACTTGCAACACACGACAAAAGAACACTTTCTACAACATAAATGACTTGTCGACGTAACAATAAGAGACAAAATCAGAAATGAAAACATCAGAAGACGTGCAAACACAATGCAAATCCTGGACTACATAAGAAGACAACAGTTAACTGGCTCACACATGCCTCCAGACTACCATCAGATAGTTCCCCTCAAAAAGCATTGCTATACAGACACGATGATATAAAAGCCGAGTGCAGATAATGCAAAACATGGATCACAGAAATAAATAATTCAACGAAAACAAAATGAAGCACACAAAAAGCCATTTCCAAGGAACTCTTCTACCCCTGGCGCTGTAAGACATTCAGGGGTATAACGCGAAAAGAATGAAAATACAACAGATCCTTTTCATGATATAGCATTAACCTACCATTTTTTTTGTATTTAGTGAATTCTTTGGCAGTTTAATGTAGTAGTTTGACATTGTTTTCTGATCTATCAGGGTGCACAGCAGCATGCAGATGAATTTGAACTTGATAGCTGTGCCATTACAGACGCACACTGTATCGCACAACCAGCAAACCATACTTCGATAAGTTACGAAACAAAATAATAAGTCCAGAAGTTGCGTTATATAGCTGACCTATCAAAGTACCCTCAATAATCCTTGAATAAATCCTGGTTCTACCAGTATGACGACCATCAACAATCATTGAATCGTCACAAAGCGATATATAGATGGGATAATTACCATTGAATTCATGGCTTTCTTCTGGCCGAACCGTGGCCGTCTGCTTTATATAAGAACTGTTGGCTATTTAGTAAACACCCTTTGACAATGACTCAATTTGACTTCTCCCGTGATTTTCGATTGCACACTATGATTATACACAACAGCTTGCGAGATCAAAGTGAATGATATAGTATTAAAACAGGTCCACCAATTCAAATATTTAGTTACAACTACTACAGCAGATGGAAAAAGTTCAACAGAAATCAGAAGCAGAATAGGGCAGGCAAAAACATTATTCACAAAAATGACAAATATATTGGAGAACATAGTCAAAATATTCAAGATTGAAGGCAACAGAGATAGAGGGCGACAACGTGAGAAAAACATTAGACATGGCACGACAGGGAAACAACAACTATTCTAATAAATAGTACTGGAGACAAAGACCTGTGGAGTGCTATGATCGCCTACGCCAGCCGGCATGGCACCTGATGATGATGACTATGTTTATACTTTGTGTTAACCGCCAGGAAAACTACACGAATAGTCAAACGAAAATCGCAAAAGCATGCTGATCATTAAGCCAATAGGTCCTATTGACCCGAAGGTCACGGCTGAACTTAGTGGGTACAGGTGTCAAGTACTTCTCTTAGTGACAAGTAAATGCACTTCCGCATTTTTTTATTGCATACTTTCACAACCATTTCCGCCGTGGCCCTTTCAGATGACATCTTTTCTTTACTGGGCCACCAGGTGCCTAAAAAGAGGCCATTGACTCTCTTTAAATAACATCGATACTTTTTCGAGAGTAATCGATATATATATATATATATTTGGTTATTTATCTTTGAAATTGTTACCTTCCTGTGATTTATATTTGGTAATTTATCGTTGAAATTGTTACTTTATTGTGATATATATTTGTTATGTATCGTTCAAATTGTTACATTTCTGTGATATATATTTGGTTATTTATCGTTCAAATTGTTATATTTCTGTGATATATATTTGGTTATTTATCGTTCAAATTGTTACATTTCTGTGATATATATTTGGTTATTTATCGTTCAAATTGTTACATTTCTGTGATATATATTTGGTTATTTATCGTTCAAATTGTTATATTTCTGTGATATATATTTGGTTATTTATCGTTCAAATTGTTACATTTCTGTGATATATATTTGGTTATTTATCGTTCAAATTGTTATATTTCTGTGATATATATTTGGTTATGTATCGTTCAAATTGTTATATTTCTGTGATATATATTTGGTTATTTATCGTTCAAATTGTTACATTTCTGTGATATATATTTGGTTATTTATCGTTCAAATTGTTACATTTCTGTGATATATATTTGGTTATTTATCGTTCAAATTGTTACATTTCTGTGATATATATTTGGTTATTTATCGTTCAAATTGTTACATTTCTGTGATATATATTTGGTTATTTATCGTTCAAATTGTTACATTTCTGTGATATATATTTGGTTATTTATCGTTCAAATTGTTACATTTCTGTGATATATATTTGGTTATTTATCGTTCAAATTGTTACATTTCTGTGATATATATTTGGTTATTTATCGTTCAAATTGTTACATTTCTGTGATATATATTTGGTTATTTATCGTTCAAATTGTTACATTTCTGTGATATATATTTGGTTATGTATCGTTCAAATTGTTACATTTCTGTGATATATATTTGGTTATTTATCGTTCAAATTGTTACATTTCTGTGATATATATTTGGTTATTTATCGTTCAAATTGTTACATTTCTGTGATATATATTTGGTTATTTATCGTTCAAATTGTTACATTTCTGTGATATATATTTGGTTATTTATCGTTCAAATTGTTACATTTCTGTGATATATATTTGGTTATTTATCGTTCAAATTGTTACATTTCTGTGATATATATTTGGTTATTTATCGTTCAAATTGTTACATTTCTGTGATATATATTTGGTTATTTATCGTTCAAATTGTTACATTTCTGTGATATATATTTGGTTATGTATCGTTCAAATTGTTACATTTCTGTGATATATATTTGGTTATTTATCGTTCAAATTGTTACACTTCTGTGATATATATGGTTATTTATCGTTCAAATTGTTACATTTCTGTGATATATATTTGGTTATTTATCGTTCAAATTGTTACATTTCTGTGATATATATTTGGTTATTTATCGTTCAAATTGTTACATTTCTGTGATATATATTTGGTTATTTATCGTTCAAATTGTTATATTTCTGTGATATATATTTGGTTATTTATCGTTCAAATTGTTACATTTCTGTGATATATATTTGGTTATTTATCGTTCAAATTGTTACATTTCTGTGATATATATTTGGTTATTTATCGTTCAAATTGTTACATTTCTGTGATATATATTTGGTTATTTATCGTTCAAATTGTTACATTTCTGTGATATATATTTGGTTATTTATCGTTCAAATTGTTACATTTCTGTGATATATATTTGGTTATGTATCGTTCAAATTGTTACATTTCTGTGATATATATTTGGTTATGTATCGTTCAAATTGTTACATTTCTGTGATATATATTTGGTTATTTATCGTTCAAATTGTTATATTTCTGTGATATATATTTGGTTATGTATCGTTCAAATTGTTACATTTCTGTGATATATATTTGGTTATTTATCGTTCAAATTGTTACATTTCTGTGATATATATTTGGTTATTTATCGTTCAAATTGTTACATTTCTGTGATATATATTTGGTTATTTATCGTTCAAATTGTTACATTTCTGTGATATATATTTGGTTATGTATCGTTCAAATTGTTACATTTCTGTGATATATATTTGGTTATTTATCGTTCAAATTGTTACACTTCTGTGATATATATTTGGTTATTTATCGTTCAAATTGTTACATTTCTGTGATATATATTTGGTTATGTATCGTTCAAATTGTTACATTTCTGTGATATATATTTGGTTATGTATCGTTCAAATTGTTACATTTCTGTGATATATATTTGGTTATTTATCGTTCAAATTGTTATATTTCTGTGATATATATTTGGTTATGTATCGTTCAAATTGTTACATTTCTGTGATATATATTTGGTTATTTATCGTTCAAATTGTTACATTTCTGTGATATATATTTGGTTATTTATCGTTCAAATTGTTACACTTCTGTGATATATATTTGGTTATTTATCGTTCAAATTGTTACATTTCTGTGATATATATTTGGTTATGTATCGTTCAAATTGTTACATTTCTGTGATATATATTTGGTTATTTATCGTTCAAATTGTTACACTTCTGTGATATATATTTGGTTATTTATCGTTCAAATTGTTACATTTCTGTGATATATATTTGGTTATTTATCGTTCAAATTGTTACATTTCTGTGATATATATTTGGTTATTTATCGTTCAAATTGTTACATTTCTGTGATATATATTTGGTTATTTATCGTTCAAATTGTTACATTTCTGTGATATATATTTGGTTATTTATCGTTCAAATTGTTACATTTCTGTGATATATATTTGGTTATGTATCGTTCAAATTGTTACATTTCTGTGATATATATTTGGTTATGTATCGTTCAAATTGTTACATTTCTGTGATATATATTTGGTTATTTATCGTTCAAATTGTTACACTCGTGTAGTCTTCTTTAGACGGAGCTGTGCCGCATCCCGTTTTCAAAACATGTCTCTGTTGCCTTTTACTAGCATCTGCGCCCGCCCCCTCCCTCCCCCAGTTGGGTCAAGAACCCACGACAAGAACAAGTGAATTAGTGAATATTTTTATTGGAATTTTCTTTGTCAATCCTTAGTTGCCTCTTAAATCATGCATGGACTGTCACAGATCTGTTGGTCTTTACTCTCAATTTCGACGGTGGCATGGGAACAAATTCACTCATCGAATGTTATTGATGCATGTTATTGTTACAGTCATCGTTCTGTCTACATCCTTGACTACAGTAACTAATTTATGATTATCATTAAGTCGATTTTATTCTTTAAGTTGTTTCTCCATGCTCAATCATCGTCCTCCTAAAATTCAACCATTACAAATACGACTTCTACTATCCATTCATCAATTTTGTTATATTCTATTTTCAATTGTCTTTCCATATTGTGAATGTAATCTTTGATATGTTAATCAACACTTGCCATTATTCCTAGATCAAGGGTAGGCAACCTTCTTCAGCCGACGGACGGAATTAAACATCTCAAATGTGACGTGTTATAAAACGTTAGTTTTATTTCTTTTAGTCCGTATAACTCCAAATAAACCCGATGGCTAGTTCTTATAGTTTTTGCACATCAGTCTGGTTGGTCAGTAATAATTGCTTGATGGACCGTGTTTTTCTAACCACTGGCCTAGATGTAAAAATGTACTTTACCCTACAGTGCCACTAGTGCTGCTATATTTATTTCTGATTGTATTTCTATAGTTGTCTTCATGTTGTCTGTACATCAATTTTCCTATATTAAACGTGACTCTGTCTTGATTTTGAGTATTGCCATTTGTTGTATTTTGCCCTCAGTTAATATATTGTTTCTGATTGAAATGTTTTTGCAGAACGGAAATGATGAACACATTCATGGGAAGCTGAGAAAAAAAGACAAAGGAATGTTCTTTGCAGACGGTGAAAGAAAAATAGGTAATGTACTCTTAACTATGCATATTTTACTTCTCATTTCATTTCCATTGTATCGTTTCTTCTGCTCTTCTGCTTTTCTAATTTTCGGAAAATTCTCTCCCTCACTCCCTCCTTCCTGTTTCTCCTCCTATTTATTGTATATTTCCCACCATTACTCACACTGTTTTGACATCACTCATATAGTGCTTCACTTATTCCTTCTTTGCTTTAGTGCCACCATTCTTCCTATCGTCGTGATACAATATATCTCTATGTAAAGGTTATTATTTGTATGTTGTCTAATGTATTGATGGAGGCTGTCTAGTCGAAACGTTGTCTGTTCTATTTTATTGTTGTTAGCATGTCGTATTAATAATTGACAACACGTATCCATATTTCCGTGCATAACAGTCTATCATATCCCAATTGGCGTATACGGTAGACTGCAGCTACAACTGATCATCAATTCTAAGAGATACAGAAAACAAATTTTAACAGAAATCTTAACAAGACATTAAAAATTGGCATGCATTACGATGTTACATGCGACGTGCTACAGGCGGCGTGTCTCTTCCTTAGATGGGCGAAGTAAATATGGGGAAGTCCAAATATAATTGAATCAATCCTTTCTCATTGTGAGCTCTTTCTAGAAAATAAAAGAAAGTTTTCAAAACAACGTCATCCACAAGACAGGAATAATTTATAAAAAATTTACATTTGATTTGCATTATGAACAATTGTTCTTCCTTGCACCATTGCTCTACAACATTAAAAACCAAATTTTCCTCCATGTTTATTATTAAGTTTCTTATTAAACATTGCTCAACAAATTTCATATAGTTACCTTTTTCTTTGTCCACAAATTTCATAGTTACCATTCTCGTTGTTCACAAATTTCATAGTTACCATTCTCGTTGTTAACAAATTTCATGGTTGGTTTGGTTGATGATATCCCTAGGAATTGTGAGCGATTAGCTCTTTCTTCCTATGTGCAATGTGGAGATTTCTCAGAGCTTTCTATAATACACAAGAGACTTCAGCTTTCGTCTTAGTGCAATGCCTATTGAAGAGTCTTTTACTTAGAGAATATGTCACGAGAAGAGCTGATAATGTGCCTGGGTCACTCATTGTGTGACTTTCCTCGATGAAGCGCTTCTCATCCAGCGAGCTATTCCTCGTGTAGTAAGATTATTCCATTACAGCTCTTCCTGTCCCTAGGTCCCAGACCTAATTTCTTCTGTATATGTCGTGTTGGACAACGGAGCTAGTCGAATTAGACTCAGGGTTGATACAAATTCCTAGACGAGGTGCTGCTTTGCCAAACACGTCGGAGGTCTAGGATTTGACTTGTGCATTTCTCACACACTCGCTTCGTCCGTCTGTGATGGTGTTACAATACATCGTCAGACGTGACCTTAGTTTTGACTCTCCGCCATTGTGTTTATCACCCAAAGAAGTAGGTAGATTGCGCTTATTCCAAACTAAGAGCATCACAGTTGGCAAACAAATCTCATGTAAGAACGACATCATTCACCTCTATGCCCTTGGGTACTGAACCTAATTCTCTCTGTATGAGTCGTGCTGAACAACGGCGATAGTCGAGTTATATTAGGTTTGTGATCTCATCGAAGACAACGACTTTCTTCTCCTCTACGTTACTGACAGAAACCAGAGTCTCGAGTCTTAACACTGCTTGGGTCAGACGTTGTGAACAATATGCTTCCCGACATTTTAAAAAAATACATTTCCTGTGTGTAATAAGGAGCTGTATCCCAAGTTTTTTTCAATACCCAGGAGAACATGTTGGAGTATTCAATACCTGAGTCATTACTACTAATTTAAATGGCGTCAATTGTGATGGGACATTTGAGCTTCTGCGTGTTCTGAAGCATGAACAGCACTTCTTCCAGTAAGTCTTGTGCTGGACATTTGTAGCTTTGTTGCCACTATATCGTTTCACATACACAACGCTGCCCCCTTGTGCATGTTGCTTTTTCCAAATTTCATGTGTACTCTTAGTATCTCCATGTCTTAGCGGGAATAACCTATATCGGGACATTGACATTGGCCACTTCTCCAATGTTTCTGTATTTTTGGCTGACCGAGACAAAATGTACAGATGCCTTGCGTCACTGTGTTCAATAGAACTTCTGGGTTGGCGTAAATATATCGAAGTCTCTTTTCAGGCACTTCTCGTTCCAACTACAGCTTCCACGACACGAGCCTAAACGTAGTGGCCAAGAAAACAACAAAATCAGCTGTATTTCTGTTTCCAGAGTGCACTACGAGGAGTTACTATTAGGATCTTGGTTATCTCCTAATCCTGGATTCGCACGAGAGAAATTCAACTCCGCATAAATTTCAAATAGTTCCCTTTTTGTGATTGGCAAATTTCAAATAGTTTCTTTTTTGTGGCCACTAAATTTCAAAATTTTCTTTTGTTTACCCAGTAAAAACACAATGATGGTCTCCAGAGACGATCCAGGGACAATGACGGTACTTTGAAAATAACTGACCAATCTCAGCAGATGTGTACTAGTTTTACATGTGATTATGTCAGATCTGTTTTCTTGTAATCGTTATTGTCTTTTAATATTCGTGTTCAAGTTATCCCTCGAAACGTATATCAATGTCCTTTCATCAATAATGAGACTTTAACGTTTTGTAAAGAATAGAGAATTAACTTTGTTGTTCCTGTTGCTTTCTACTTATTCTACTGCATTCATTCTCAAACTCCTGCAGATTATATCTGCGCCTTTCGTTCTGACATATACGAGTTAACCATGTTTTATGGTTATTTTGACACTATATTTGATGGGACAGCCAACAACTCTACCCCATAACATCCTTAGTCCGCTCTTATGCCATGCATGGAAGGCAATATGTAGCTATTCGTTGCTTCACTTTTAGGTCCCGACTACACACAGGCGTATGTATCTTTTTTTATGTGTTCCACGGTGTAGAAGAATAAATGTAAGCTACAATGGATGGTGTCGCTCCGATGCCATTTTTCTGTCCATGATATTCTTAGAAACTTTCTATAACATTTCATTTCAAATACGGATATTTTATTTCCCATTGTGGTTGTCCTTACTCATTTCTCACAGCCATTTGGTGCCACTGGAAAAATATTGCTTCTTAATAGTTATAGCTTTGATCTTTTCTGTTTGACTCTTCAAATAAAAACAAGGAATTTTAGTCGATGCTGAAAATTGAAACACACAAACTCATGGCTGTTTTAATGGTTTATAAGATGGATAGCTAATTGAATATTTTCTATCATAAGACGTGTTCATTTGAAATACAAAATCTTACATTGTATTGCATTCATTGAAATTTCTGTCTTTACCCAGATTTTATTCTAATATACGAGGAGAATATTGAAACTAAAAGAACCCACAGCGCTGCGGACGAGAGAATAAAAAAGTATCGTCAAAAATTTTTGAAGAACTTGCAGAAAGCTGGAATAAATATGGAAGAAGTAAGTATACACCTTTGTGTCTGAGTCCATGTCTCAAATACAATGTACTGAGCCGAAAGGCGGAAAAATTACAGCCCCGTTGTAAACTGCCAGCTCAATATTTTCATAGTATTAGGATCACCTGTTGGGGAAAATCGTGCTGGTTAACTGAGCGCAAGCGCACAAAAATAAAGAGGTCTTTTTTTTGGAACGCTTATCCCCCTTCCCCGATGTGATGATATGCAGCGAAACTGTGCAGGTTTTTGCGTGTACAGCATTTATGGTGCAACAGAAAGTTAAAACAAAAAGCTGTAAAACTGAAATAAATGGTAAGAGAAAATGTCCTCAAAATGCAACGTCAACTAGATGAAATCAGTCTGAAGAAAGTCATCATATTCAAATATTTGATTTTCTTGAAAGCAGCAAGTAGAGATTCAACATTGTCATAGTCAACATGACATTGTGTTCTAATTAATGATACCTTAAAAAAACTGCTCAGCACGACACATGATGATGATGGTTATGATGATGATGGTTATGATGATGATGATGCTGATGATGCTGATGATGATGATGATGATGATAACATCAAATGAAAGGTGTTTCAAAGTATTCAAATGTAGAATATCGCAACAAAAAAAACATTTCACAAGTAGAATTATGGTTTTATACTGACAGCAAGTTAGGGCTGTCCATAAATTACTTCAACAATATTAGTCATAAATTGACCTCCGACCAATTGCTAACAACAAGAATTCAGGGACCCCCCCTCCCCCCTCCTACTTAATTATGGCACAAACATTTAAAATATTTCCCCCTACCAACAATACTTGTAATGCAGAAATTACGCAAAAAAATATCTATTTTGTATCACATGTTTAGAAAAAACACCGCATTCAAATTCAAATATTTCATTGATGTGTAAAGAACAGTACTTTTGACGTCAGGTGTTGTCAATCCCCCTCCCCACCCCTTATCCAACTATTTCAGACAAACGCACACCCCTACACCCCCACCCCTCATCCAATTATTTCAGAGAAACGCACACCACTACACCCCCCCCCCCCAAAAATATATTATTTGATTTCATCTATGGACAGTCCCGTGTAAGAGTCAATGTCACGATATTACTGGTGTCAATGAATGCATATACTTGTGTGCTTTTTCTGTCAGAAGTATAAACATCGTCTGGTGTCTTGTTATAATAAACAGGCCTACACATGTTATTGATTTTTCTCTCACGGGATATTACAAAGACCAGCTGTGTTTCTATTTGAATAAAAACGTGAACCTGTGCGTAAGTGTGTAGATCTAGTCTTAATATTTGAAAGTATTTGTGGGGATGTATGTGCTTTTTTTAGATGTGCTAAATAGCATTTGTATATTAATCTATATATATATATATATATATATATATATATATATATATATATATATATATATATAGTTTGTGTCATACTTGTGGCAAACGGGCCTGGACTATTTCAGGGTTCAAAGAACAGGACTATTGCTCTCTTGGAAGCAAACACTTTTGCTGGTGACTAAGGAAAGTTGGGGGGGGGGGGGGGGTGACAACCTGTTATCCGTGAAAAATATCATTGGCACAAATTGGCTCACTATTTTACTTTTGTCTTTCATCAAATAATCTCCATTCCGTGAGTCATCACGATCAGAGGATTTTGAGATGAATGAGCATCAGTCAATTTCGAGAATGCGCTAATTGGGAGTGAGGATGGGCATAACCTGTAGAGAACCCCTGATAAAGATTACAAAAAGAGAAGTGAACCAACACAGTACAGGAACTATCAGCCGTTATAATTTGAGAGATTCACTGAAGCGGAGATCTGAGCACTTATGGATGTGTCCGGTGTGCGAAGAGGATAATTAACAGACCTAATATCTAATCTTCGTGGACGAAGAAGATGTGCAGTTCAGCCGACATTGCACCTTTGTCCTTTTGTGGCAGACTCCTATGAAACTAGAAATGCTAGATATGTCATGATTGACAACGAGTCAACAAATCCTACAGAAGAAGGATGAGATAGTTGGCCCAGATGTGTGTGGTGTGCTCCTTGGCGGACTTGATAATCCTGGGATACTTCAGCACTGAAATGTCTCCATTCGGGGCTAAACATACATCCTTACCCTATCCCCGCTTACACATTCATGTCTTTGAGACTTCGTATGAGACCCGGTGTCTCCTCAGTTTACACAACTGAAAAGAGCCTGTGCATTTGTTAGACAGAAGGTGTTCTGTCAAGCGCTACCTGCTCACAGATAAAGGGAATATTTCATCATCGTCATAATCTTACTTTGTGTATGCGCTCTGTCTCTATGTTGTATGTGTGCGTTTCCGTTTGTTTGTGCTAGTGAATGTTGAGCGCACGGAAACTCTGATGAAAATACGATGTGTCAAGTGTGTGAGGTGCGTAGATTTCCAATACGGAAATGGCTGAACGTTTCTCGTGTGATATATTCTTGAGGCTAACGTGGGTTGCACCAGGGCCGTTCTAGATGCACCGAATCGCCGTTAACTCAAGTAAACGGATTTTTCCGTATTTGAACCACATCCACAAAATCCGTGTGATATATAGAATACGAAACTGTGTTTGTGTCCTTGGAATCCCAAGTAGTGTTATCTGAATGGTCACAATCTGCTATATAAGACCTATACGTTATTGGGAAATCAGGCTTTCTAAAATTACTCATTGGTTTTTCACTTAATTATCATTGGCTTGAGAAATAAAGAATAACCATAGTCATCAATGAACATCATGGGAATAGTCAAATGAGTCATTTAGAGAGTTTATTTCCCATCAGCCGTAATGTCTTATATTGCGAGTAGATCTTATACCTGTAGACCTGTGTTTTTCAAGTTGGGGCATACGTCCCATCAGGGGGACAATTTGATTGTTCATGAGGGCAATTCGAACAAGTTGCAAATAGGCTTCATTTAGGGAATAATTAACTGTTTGAAACTAATTATATATATGTTACATAGAATACCATGGACTGTCATGAAAACTAATGTGGAGGTGTTGAAACAGTCACACTAGAGACGGATCTTAATCAATAATATAAGAACAAGATAATCGTCATTTTGTGTGCCACTTTATGAGACAATGAGGCTTGGAGAACATAGTCACAACAGACAACATTTAAGGAAGCAGAGACAGAGGGTGACAACGTGAGAAAATATTAGACAATTTAACAACCTGGCACTGTAGGGAAAAAACAACAATCCTGATATATAACACTGGAGATAGAGAGATGTGGAGAGTCATGATTGCCAACGCCCGCCGTCATGGCACTTATGATGACGTTACATAAAGGGGAATCAAAATTTTAGAGTGACTAAGGGTGGGGCAGGGTTAAAAAAAAGGTTATGAAACACTGCTGTAGACAGTCGCGTCTGATCTCTAGGCTTAATGTATATAATACCTTCAGAACATATTGGCTGGTCAGAGAAAAAAACAGCGTGTGTGACCTGCTGTGACCCCCCCCCCCACCCTGGACATATTTTTCCCCAACTCTAGTCTAATGTGTCTCTCTAGAAATGTTTTCTTAGTGACAATATCGACTTTCTTTATCGAGTTGTTCTGATTTAAACAGATGGTATTCTCCATCAGGAGATTACACTATTACACTTCCAGCTGTTTAGCTCTAAGAAAATTATAGGAATAAGGTGGACGGACCTTCATTGTTTCCCCAGAGATCACATTTTCTAATCTTAAATAAGAAATTGTCGGTCCCAGAGAATGAATCCTATGAAACAATAATTTTTAAATAGGAAATTGTGGGTCCCAGAGAATGAATCCTATGAAACAATAATTTTTAAATAGGAAATTGTGGGTCCTAGAGAATGAATCCTACGAAATCTATACTTTTAAATAGGCAATTCTGCGTCCTAGAGAATAAAACATAAAATCTATACTTTTAAATAGGAAATTGTGGGTCCTAGAGAATGAATCCTATAAACTTTATACTTTTATTCAGTTAATAGGTGGCAGTGAAATGATCCCTAAACTCTCAGTATCATTGAAATAAGAGAAAAAATAAGCAATATATCAATAAAAGCAGGCATTTAGAAACCCTCTACCCGAAGATGGCACATAATGTTCTATGTAATTACAGCTTGTTGTGGAATATCAACATTCTTAAGGCTGGCGACAATTGAATTGGCTGTGGAATGTTATGTTATGTTCCTCCAGGACCATAGGCGGCGCATATGGCAGAAACCATAGCTTTCCATTTCTGTCTTTGTGGTGCCAGGTCTTTCAGTTTTTTGATGTTGTTAATGTGCATTGACATGCCTTCGCTATTAATAGTTTTCATAAAGTTTCTCTATGTCTCCCTCTTCTTCTTACTTCCGCTGGCACCCAATTTAGTGACTGATGGGGAATTCTTAGGCTGTTCATTCTGAAAGCATGGCCGACGTAATTCCATCGCCTTTATCTAATGAAGGAAGATATATAGGTTTGTTTGCTTTCCTCTCGTATAGTAAGTGTTAGATTTAATGTCACTCCACTTAACGTTCAGAATGATACGTAGGCATTTGTTTTTTAAAGTTTTTAGTCTCCCATCTGTGGCTTGTGTGGCTTTCCAACTTTCGCATCCATATGATAGAATAGGGATAATGTTGGAGTTAAACAATAATGTTGGATTTTTGTGGTGTTTCGTAGTGTGTGGAATGTGCTCAGTCAATAATTTCGTTCAAAATCTTGTCTAAATGTCTAAGTTACTCTAAGTATAAACAAGATAAAATAATCAAATAGTATATACATGCAGGACCTGACTATTCCCACATCGTCTGTAGAGAACGAACAATAGAAACAATAAGACAGAAATATTTCAGCATGTAGGTGAACTCATAATCTTTAATCTTCAAGGAGGTCGCAAACATATGTAGATGTACACTACAAATACCCAGCGCGTTGTTCAGGAAAGTTCTACAGACAGCAGATTCCACTCGGTCGTATATTACCGACGTTCGTAAGAGAAAACGATAATTATTATCATCATCAAGCTTATAGACATGATTTATTATCACTGTGGTGTAGTGGTTAAGCTATTAGCTTTTTGCTCAAGATGGTGTGGGTTTAAATTCATTTCGTCATACCTCGTTCATAAAGTGGAATTTGTTAATATTTCGGATAATTATCAATTCAAGCTACGGAGTTACGTGCTTACCGCTTCGTTGACATGCGCTGAGAACATATCGTGAAACCAGAGTAAAATAAAGTCAGTCCTCTACATCTATACATCCCTTTTGTAATACATAATTGTGGAAAAAAAAGTATTCTACATACATATATATAAACATCTGTAAATGAGGCTTCCTCTCCAAACATTTTACACCGCTTAGAAGTAAACTCTTCTGGCTGTGAAAAAGAAAGATATGTAGAGAGAACTTACCCACATTTCTACAAAGGGAAACAAGAGCTTTATCTAATATAATTATTAGAGATTGAAATAATCCACTGCCATTGCTATTCTCTTCTTCATATATCACTTTTCGCAATTTAATTTTTAACACTACTGTTCTCTTCTCATTTCTTTTTTACTTCCTATAAATTAATTTGTCATGTTTCATTTACTGGCACCTCGCAAGACACAAGCTAAGAGTATAATTTATCGTATTTTTCTGTGAATGTGTCACATTGTCTGAGCTAATTTATCACTCGTTTTCTTGCGTAATCTGTTTCACTGCCTTCTTTATTTTTTCTAAGTCATAAGGGAGTCTCTCAACAATACAGTCACGTGGATTCATCCGGATGTATCCTTCTACGATGACATACTTGATTTATACGGTGATTTTAATTGGTCACTTTGTGTATACTTTGTGTTGACAGCCAATGAAAATCACGGGTAAAGTCAAATAGAAGATTAGCAGGTTGTAGTTCTAGAAACGGGATTCGAAGTGTCGTGGTTTACAGGTTAGCTGCTTCTGCTTGTGAGTTCATTCCCAAACTTCTACAGATTATCACTATGTATTCCAGAGAATACATTCGTTTTGTCATCACTTACAGCTGTGGTGCGATATCTCCGCTTTCAATCTGACATCTTAATTGAGCATAGCTTCTTGGTCTCTTTAACCCTCTATTTTATGGGACAGCCAACTCCACCCTCAAAACCTCCGTAATTGCCTCTTACGACATACATGTCAGGTAACAGTGCTCCACTTTCGGGTCGACAACATACGGGCGCAACTTAACTACGACATCTGCACTTTTCTGCCCGACATCTTCGACTTCAGCATGTCTTTTTGGTTACTTTCACTTATGGAATTGTAATGTTATCCCCACTTCCACTTATGGAATGATACTACTATCCCCACTTCCACTTATGGAATGATAATACTATTCCCACTTCCACTTATAGAATGATACTACTATCCACACTTCCACTTATGGAATGATACTACTATCCCCACTTCTACTTATGGAAAGATACTACAATTCACATTTCTACTTATGGAATGATACTACTATCCCCACTTTAAAATTCTTATCATCCTACAACACTGTTGTTAATCCTTGTCTGGGTGTTAAAACCCTGCCGACACACAGATATATTATAATAAATAAGTAAAGTATATTGTCGCGTTTAAAGACGACCACACCCAATGCACTCATACAGCTCAAATGATCAATACAAGTTCCAGTGAGATACTAGAGCTTAATGTTCTGATAATTTATGACTTATTAATCACAAATTCCAGATTCACTAATTTTCTACTCGTGTTTTATTATCAATCATCTGAATTCAAATGCTATGAGAAAGGGAAGAAAACTACAAATATGTACATAGAATGTGTAGAACGTGTGTCAATGTAAACTTCATATGTTGCAGAAAAAGATGGAAAGAACTGGAGTAGACATTATGGGAATATGAGAACACGGATGGAAAGACAAGAACACTTTATAACACCGAAAGTAAAAACTATTATTTATTCAAAAAGAGAAAAGCGAGAACATTAAGCAGTAATCTTTATTTTGACCACGAAGACAGCGAAGTCTTTGTTAGGATCACCATCATCATCAAACCGATAACTCGTCAGGGTCCTAGGGGTGTCACTATGGAAACATCAACACAAACATTTAGCAATGCCTCTATGTTATCAAGTTCTTTGTTTGAGTGTAGAGAATCTCTTATTCCTGTCCAGTATTTAATATTATCAGTCCATACTTTCCTCTGACCTACTCTTCTTTTTCTTCCATACTCAACTATTCCCTGTAAGATATTTTCTTCCATACTCAACTATTCCCTGTAAGATATTTTCTTCCATACTCAACTATTCCCTGTAAGATATTTTCTTCCATACTCAACTATTCCCTGTAAGATATTTTCTTCCATACTCAACTATTCCCTGTAAGATATTTTCTTCCATACTCAACTATTCCCTGTAAGATATTTTCTTCCATACTCAACTATTCCCTGTAAGATATTTTCTTCCATACTCAACTATTCCCTGTAAGATATTTTCTTCCATACTCAACTATTCCCTGTAAGATATTTTCTTCCATACTCAACTATTCCCTGTAAGATATTTTGGGAAATAGAATCGTGACTAATTACGTGGCGAAACCACATAAGTTTACCACGCCTCACCTCTGGCATGAGATGTTCTTGTTTGCCTGCAAGAGTATTTATTTTGCTTCTCATGTATATATTGCTTTTGTGTTCTGTATAATGGATATAATGGAATGTTAGAATAAAACCCAATAAATGACCAAATCTTAAGCATAGGACTGAAACGAAAAATATAATAAAAAGCAAGCTAACATGTTGTGGAAATATAAACAGAAACAATGATTTAGAGATTTATCATGGAGAAAATGGTGCTAGAAAAAATAAGAATGGACACAGAACATCGACGATCTGCATATGACACTAGACGAGGCTTGATAGTTTGCACAGAACCGAGAGACTTACAAAGTCGGAGCGAGGATATTTAGCACAGAACACGTCGCATAGATCTGATTTCATACGAGACAGTCCACTTAGTATATCTCTTTTAAGAATTAATTATGACTTCATTCGTTACGTTTCTTATTATTGTCTTTATTTTAGTTGGCCACTATCTATATACTTGCAGTCGCATGCCAAGAATAGCCACCGCCGACTAACGAAATTCACGAAAATAATCACAATAGGACTTTCATGACATGTTTATCGTTTGCGTACACTGGTTTTTATACTGATATCCGCTTATATTTCATATCCAATTTCAGGAAGTCGACTGTGTTGAGTAGGCGCGTCACACAAACACATCGTGGTCGATGTTACTCGTGGTTTGAAAGCTGATCGTCCATATCGTACTGGTGAAACATTGAATCTACGAGGTATCAGTGATGTCAAAACATGCAACAATATTTGAATATCAATGACATGGTCACATGGTGTGTGCTTTATTTATATTTATAATTTCAGGAAACTGTTGAAAATGAGAAGAAATTGATCACATGCATCAAGTTACACGCCCCATGGGATGTGTGCTGTGCATACGCCGAAGACCTCAGTATTAGGGCACCATTGCAGGTGAGAGAGAGTGAAAGTGGGTGAGAAAAATATATAAGACAGTCGTTCCGTTGACACCATTAACTAACATGTAATCTTCAATGTCTTCTCTCAGCAGCTGTTTCAACATAATTATCTATAGAATTATATATGAAGAAATATTTGCCTAGAAATATTGTCATTCATATATATGACTATATTTCATATTCTCCATATATAAGGACATTTTTTTCAAACTATATATTAGCTATGTTTTTAATTTCGCTTAATAAATTATTGCAGTATTTACTTTCAATATCGAATAATATCATACTGTGTGATAATATCGACCATATTGTTGTTTTGTATCCACAATCCTATGATTACACCATGGACGCTTGTCCACTTACAACGACTACAAGAATAAGCGATAGGTAGGAGTAAAGGTAAACTGATTTATCAATTAGTGTTATATCACATGATTTACCGATAAGCAGGTAGCTAGTCAGTAGTTGAGTAAAAACTGCCTGACTAGCTTCCTGTTCCGCACTTGCTCAGTGGCGCTGGTGCCATTACTTTATTGCTCCAGTACATGTACCTCTGTACTCTACTTCCATGTGATTGGGTAATCTACAGCAGTAATTTTGGTTTCAAACCAAGAATAACTAGTGGACTCGAAACCCGATCAAAACTTTAGGTGACCAAATATTTCAGTACAACAATAATTTTTCACGAAAGCAAGTAAGTGAACTTTTTTATAAACTAAACCTCCATTTTCGAAGATCTACATACGGCCCTCTATACACAGTGCATTTGATGAGAAAATTAAAACTTGAATATTTAGTAACCACAGGAAAGATCAAAGGGAGAAGAAAGATGCAGACAAATAGAGTGTTTTCTGGATGTGTTGTCACTGAGGCCCAAAAGGATTCCCCAACTGAACTTATTAACGGCACAAGAGACAGAGAGTTGTGGAAAAGCATGATCGCCTACGCCACTCAGCATGGCACTTGATTGATTGATATACGGCCCTAGTTATCTTACTTATATTTGCTTCGTACCATCCATATTCCTACTATATTACACATCAAAACGTTCTTTCTCCTTTGTGCTCTTGTTGTTTTAGAAATACATTGTTTCCATTGATGTTCCAGCTTGACTTTATTACTAATATTGTCATACTTAACATTTCATAGCTTCAACCACAAATAGCTCATTGGTTACATTGATCGCAATATTCTAGGTTGTCCACATTTATCGCAATTGTATGCTGCTTATTTTCTCAATCAGTCGATGCTTTCAATATGTTCAAGTCATTAGACAGAACTCTGTGCTCTTTCTCATTCTAAACTTATAGTTTCGTATTCTGTCCTAACCTGGTGATTTCACTCGCCCCCAGCAGATGTCGAAGGGTATAATAGTTGATGGGGAATGATGATAATTTCCGATACTATATGGTTATTGTTGTTTCGATCACCAGGACTTACTATTGATTAACTCTTACTTCATATGTTCATTGAGTGATTTCTCCAGATCTTTATTTCATACCCAGAAGACGTCGACTCTCAGCAATGTGCAATTCTTTGAGATAAGGTCACTTACTTAGAACTCAGGGAAGAAATTCTTTTAAAATGTTGCATTTCTACCTTTCCACAACAGGCAGATTGTAGTCGTGAGCTTCAGCTCCAGCGCCAGGCATTCGTTCCTGACAGAGGTTCCATATCAACCCAGTTCTGGGTCATGGCCACTGAGATAGAAGAGAAGCCAGCTATGCAATCCCAGTCATCCAATGGGGCTCTCCAAATTTTCCAGTATTATTTAAGGATAAATTACTAAAAAACACATTTGAAATCCATATATTTAAATTTCTGCAGCCCAAATGACATCCCATAAAACATAACCAGTATTAACATCCCTAACAAACACTTTATGGTAGTGGGAGACTTTAACTTCCACTTACAATAAGAACTGACTTCATTGCGCTCCGAGCAAACTCATTGCTTCTATGTCGCTTTTAAAAGATTGTGACGCATTCTTTCCAGAACGTAGTCTTCCTTTATGAATCTCCTGAAATCCGTACAGTCTCTGGCAAGTTGTCTCGTCTCTTCCAACGACATATGCATGCATTCCTGAATATATCTTGTCCATCGACGTCTTGGTCAGCCTTTGCCTCCTCTGCCCCTTCCAACAACACTCTTTCCCTGTGATCGTGTCTCTTCAAATAGCCAAAAAAACAACTTCCTTTTCAAAATGGTGTTTAGAAGCCAACCTTCTGAACGTTGATTTTTCATAGCACGACGTGGTTGGTCTTTCCTGTTGTCCATGGTATTCTCTGGGGTCTTCTATAGTACCTCATTTCGATAGCCTCTATTCTCTTGACTGCAGTTCTATTTACTGTCCATGTTTCGCAGCAGTTGGTGGCCACTGGAACACACATGCACGTTTTAGCAGAATGTAATTTGCGCCGATTTTTGCATGGACCTAATTCTACATTTCTCTTTCCCTTCCGTGCTGGTTCCACGCTTGATCCGGCAATCTCTTTACTTCTGATTATTTTAGTGAATTATTATATTCCAATAATGAATCCAATATTTCTTTCCAGATCTCACCTTTGTCAATAGTCAAAGCACCTACCACAAGTGCCCTTGTAGCCAGCGTGTCAGCTAGGTCATTTCCGCGTACTCCATCATGACCTGGGAATCCATACAAGTTTCCTCTCCAAATATACGGGTCTATTATATTTTCCTAATTCTCTGCTATCCTAGGATATTGCCACGTCTTGTACATAGTTCATATTCACCACACTCATGTTCATAGTCCAGAACCCGTATGCGGGTTTTTATCTAAAACCAGAGCGAAAATTGCAGCTCATCTGGTTCCTCCCTTTGAAGTACACCGCTGAGTTCACTGAGTTTACCACAAAGGAAAACCTAAGTGTACATATGAAATACTGCGTGGTTTCAGGAAAGCCTTACTCCTAAAGGCACCCTTTTCTCTTCTCTGTATGTTTTCATTTCTACTCTTAGCAATCCTAATACCAAACTCTCCCAATCGAAAAATAGATGTATCATCCATTGTCCGCCTCAAACATGAGACACGAAATAATCTCATCGCAACATATAACTACATACACACTTACACACACACACACATACCCATATATATTCGTATCGTAACATGATTTAATTAATATGTAACTTTGTATATTCAAATATTTCTATTACTTTCTTGATTGATTTCTCAACAAACACTGACTACATTGTATATAATCCATTGTGTAACTTTACCATTTTCTTTGCTCACCTTGACTGTGCCTATTGCTGTATTTTTTGTAAAGCTATATTATCCATATAACTTCATAGCCACTTTATATATATATATATATTCAATACCATGTATGCAACATATAGCAATATACAATATAATTTACATAAATGTATTAATATATACATTTCTTGAGAACCATTTGTGATTCCTGAGGCCCTGACTGGGAAGTAATTATTTTCACTATAGGTTTGTATAATTCAAATGAACTGTCAGATGCCTGTAATATTGTGTATTGCGCGTGCATTCATTTATTGAAGTATGTGCACATATTGGATTCATCACTTACATTAATACATTCTAACTGCGCACCGATACATTTAAATGAGTATTATATTGTCCAATAATTACATATTTTCTGCTTCGCTTGTACCACGTGATGTGCGGATGACAACTTCAGATTTTCAACTTGCTCAAGTGGCATGCTTGCTCTAAACTATACACTTTATATATGTTACTTTTTCTCTTATTCTGAGATTATGCGTTTATTTGTTATATGTTTGCTAATGAACTCACAAATTTGCGCTTTCGCTTCTGGGCGCGATGTTAAAGGAAACAAAAGATGTACCGACGTAGGTGAAAGGTGCGTATGACTGCTTTATTTGTTGCGGTTTCGATAACTAGTTACCGTTTTTGTTTTTAGTTTCATACTTATTTTTAAAATAGGCTTTTTCTGGAAACGACAATTTGTGTTCAATTTCTAAGAGAGCGAGAGAGAGAAAGAGAGATATATATATTTTACAAGGAGGTATAAAATGTGTAGAGGATTAACCGCTTTACATATTTGTACTCACATGTACTCACTCCATCTCCATGAATCGGGCCGCCGTCTGTCGAGAGTACCAATCAGAGAACGTAACTCTGCAGCTCAAGCGATAATACATAAGGAATCTTATAAAAATGTCCCCTTTGTGAACAATACGTTATGAGTCGGATTCGAACTATAGGACCTTGTACCTAAGTACAAGGTACATGGCTTAACGCGCTAAAAAGATCCATAAGCTAAATAAACAAAAACAGAAAGGTAGAAATGAGAGAAATAGAGAGATGGAGAAAGAGAGAGAGAGAGGAACCGAGAGAAATAGAGATACGCGAAATAGTGAGATGAAAGAGAGAACGAGAAATGACCACGAGAAAAACTATTTTTTTTTAAATTGTAAAGAAAAAGAGAAAGAAAAAAGGCAATTAGGGACAAATAGAAAGAAACATAAGGAGAGAGAAAGATAAAGAAAGAACACGAGAAAGAAAGTAAGACACCACGAAAGTAAGAAAGAAAAAAATATAACGAACAAAAAAAGAAAGAAAGACTGACAAAGTACGAAAGAAACAAAGGTTGAAAAAAAGGTGAGTGACAAGGAAAGAGCAAGAGAAAAAGAGAAAGAAGGAGAAAGAATAAGAAACCGAGAACATGATGGACGAAAGGGACGTGCAATCAAATTTTAATAACCTCCCATCTAGTGGGCTTGTAGGGGAAAAGTTAAAATATGGGATAATGGAATTTTTAAAATAACAAGCACATAGGAACATTTCGACCAAAAGCTTTTTATTAAGTGAGATGGGTTGACTTGCAATCTGTTGTTCTTCGGTTATAATTAAACATACGAATGCATACGACATAGTAGATAAAGAAGGTAATTTGTATCTGCCTAATCAGTCATTCAATAATGTGGTCATAAAGTTTTGTGTTTAGTACTTTTCATAGGATTCTCATGAATCTGTCATTAATTATTGCAAAAAATGGTGTTTTGATCTTGACCTCTTTCATGACCCTCACCTATTATGAGTTGAGTATAATTCAGGTAATACAAGAAGTTAGTGACCAGGTGAGCACAGTGGATAATTTGAATTATGTCCTATCAGCGAGCATATTTTATAAAAGTAACTTCAAAAAATTTTTTTTTATTTTTTTTTACACAGCACAAGTCCTGCGTCGTTTTTCGATGACTCCAATTTATCCGTGTTTTTCATTGTTTGGCATCAAAATATATACACAAAGTGACTAATGATATCACATCGGCCACCATAAGTGACTAAGCACGCAGGACCTATATTCTGGAGAAGAGTTTGGGAAGAGACTGTAAACTGAGATAATCTTGTCCTATTTATTTTTGGTTGAAACGTTATAACAGCAAATTGTCATTACTCTGTCGGCGTCTTAAAGTACAGTTAACAAACTGATTCGTTTTTCTCAATTGATTTTTCATCATTTGCGCAGTGTCCCAACTAGTTAGTTTTTTGCCTATCGACCTCAGTCAAACCACAGTCCACAATCTTGCGCATAATTTTATGTTTGTCAGTCCTTCGTCTCCTCCTTTCTATTGGAGGGACACCACTATATATTATTGTAATGTATCTGATTCGCATTTTAAGATATGGCCAACACAACTTTCAGTATTTTCATTCATGATGTGTTCTCATTTTTATTCCTGATCTAGATGTTTATGGATGTAGATGTTATGCGGTCCAAATCTGGATATTCTACACAACAATTTTCCCAAAATCACAAGCGTCCTTTTGACGCTTCTTTTGGCAACCTCGAGCTCGTATGCTCTTCTGCACCCCACCATAGAGAATTATCTTTGGCAAAGGATGATCTGGCATACGTGCTAGATGACCTGCCCAACGAATCTGTGTCTGCTATCAGAATAGTGTCAGTGCTAGAGATATCAGATCGGACAAATACAGTTGTATCTGAAATCTTGTCATGCCATCTGATGTTCCCTAATTTTTGTTAGACAATTTGTGTGAATGTGTTTGAGTTTCCTCGTATGACGTCTGCACACTGTCCATGTTTCACTCGCGTATAACCGTGCTGGAAGTAAGACTACTCTAAAAACCTTCATGTTAGTCTGTAGGTTAATTTCATTTCTATGACACAACCTTTTTTAAAAATATGTCGAAACTATTGCTTGCCTTGGCGACCTTGTATACACTTCATCAACAACGTTGGCATTTTGTGATAGTGTACTACCTAGGAGTGTGAATCAATTCACAAGTATCAGTGCTACGCTATTTACCTTTTTGCAGGACATGGGATATATTTACCATGTGATGGTTGTAACACGACTTCTGTTTTCTCCGTAATAATAGTAAGCCAAAGGTTAGTACAGGCTTTGGAGAATCTTTAGATCAGCATCAGCGTTGACATTTAGGGCACAGTCATCAGCAAATAGAATATGTTAAAGAACAATGCGCACGAAAATATAATACGCACCATGAAGAGATGTGGGAGCTAGGAAAGAAAGTAGAATAATATCTAAGCACATAAAAATAAGAGACACAATAGAACAGGGTACCATAGCGGACACAGATGCAAAATTTGCGTTAACAATAGTACTTAAGTATAACAAAGGTTTTTGATGTTTCACTTGAACATAACAGATGGACTATCACTAAAACTAAGGGATTATGAGGTGTAAACACGAAAACATAAAAATTACAATACAGGAGTAATTTTCAACGTTTCGGACCATCAGGTCTTTCTCAAGAATATATAAAACAAACAGTGGAAAAAAACAATGAAAATAGTAACACAATGTTACCACCACAGATGCACTAGATACACTATTGACATGCAAACAATACACATTTAAGGTGACAATGATGTATATGGAAACATGTAGTCATGGAAGCGGGTTTTGTTGAAAACTGGACGAAATATGATAACGGATATAACAAATTATTACCCAATACAACATACATACAATAAGGACCACACAACACAAATTTAAACAAATGAATGTTCGGAGTTCAGTGCAAAAGACTTAATGGTACCAAACTCAAAAATGAATAGATCCTCAAAAGCGTACCTAGATCTGCAATCCGTAGGATCTGAGGGCAGACGCCTGGATATCAAGGGCACCATGATGACCATCACCATTCAAATGAATGACGACAGGGGTAGGTTCTCTACCGTCACACAAAAAAAGGTTAACGAACGGGGAAACATTCAACACAGCAGACGCAGTTGTACCTGCGGATAGAATCGAGTTCATGAAAACATTTGTGTATTTTAAATATATGCAATGTGTATATATTCTCCATACGTCAATAATGTTCTGTTGACAAGCAGGACGATTTACCAAGATAACATTTAACATAAGATAATGAAAACCATCACATTTGTTCAATTTGTATCAATCTGTGGCTCAGCTAAAAGTAAGTATTTATGGAGCTAACAATCTTCCCCATTTTATCTACTGTGGTATAATGCAAATAATACATTTGAAATATGATTTTAAAATGAACACAAATCACGAATTTTTCAACAAAAGAGTCTAGTTTAGTTTGAGATAACCGTGACTTCTTCTCAAATCAAATATCTGTTTTTCTATTTTTATCCCCGTGTATTAGGAGCAATGCCGCTCTTGTAAACTATGTACATTTATTCTGGTGGAAGCAATTTCTTAGATCATCTTTCATTTACTAAAAATTCTAACAGCTATCGGTACCCCCCCCCCCCCCTCCTGCTATCAATTTTTAAACATCCAGTCCATAAGTTTCCAAAGTGGTCGGTACCGCACCCCAGTGGGACTGAAGAATTCTAGGTGAAGAGGAGGGATGGCGATAGTGGGTTAAGAAGCAATTGAAGAACGTTCAGAGAGTCTAGGGACCTGTGGCTCTTTATAGAAGAAATTAATAAAATATATTTAACAAATTCATTATTTTTATGATTTTGCGATTGGATAATCATTTTAAATATAATTTCTGTATGTTAATTCATCTTAGACCTGTCTTACACGATTAACGTTTCCATCAATTTTCTATTTGAATTATTTAATTGTTAGAAAATGTATCATATCCTAGAGAAATAATTGTCACGTTTCTATGTCAAAGAGAAAATAGAGCAAGAACATATGTGTGAATAATAGGTTATATTTACAAAAACAAATATATTCGTTATTTTTCATTCCAAAATCAAGATGAATCACATATACTACACTACTTTTTTTCCAAAATCAAGATGAATCACATATACCCCACTACTTTTTTTCCAAAATCAAGATGAATCACATATACCCCACTACTTGTTCCAAAATGCAACGGCATAAGCAATAATGTATCATTAGTTGCTATTTACGTCGAAAATATCAAACTCGATGAATGAGGAAAACTAAATATGGGGGGGGGATGGGGGTCGTCGTTTAATAACCATGTGGCGAACGCAGAGACACAAAAGTACTAATTCAAGCAGAAAAGTTTCAGTGTATGCCAAGTCATCCAATGAAGGAAAGATTCCAAAATCTAGCAATGGGACGACTGAAAAGGAGCAGCTTTATCCATCAAGCTAAACGACTCCGTAGACAACTTACAGACCTACCTGAAGTTGGCAGCCCCTTAAGGTCTGTACCAGAGCAAACCCCGTGGAGTGAAAGCCATGGAATGCCAATATACATTCAGACCCATGTGAAAGGAATACTAAGCGAGGACGAACAGAACAGTGTGCAGCGAATGACAATCACCCTCAGTTTCCTGGATGAGGAATATCCACAAGATATATGGGTCAGAGTGTACACAGATGGGTCAGCACAGAATGCTGTGAGGAATGGAGATGCAGGTGTATATATAGAATATCCACACAAGCCTAGAGATACAATCAGAACACCGACAGGAAAATTCTGCAATAATTATGATGCAGAAATCCAGGCAATTAGTGTGGCAGCTAAAAAACTGCTGAACTCCAACTCTGACCTACAGCCTGTGGTATTCCTGACAGATGCAAGGTCAGTGCTTCAAGCTCTCCAGTCTGGAAAACTAACAGACTTAAAAAAACTACTTAGCGAATTGTCTTACCAGTATAGGGTAACCATGCAGTGGATACCCTCTCACTGTGGAATACCAGGAAATGAAAAAGCAGACCAACTGGCTAAGGAAGGTGCTGCCGAAGACCAACCAGATATACCAATCACCTACCATCAGAAAAAACAGATGATAAAGTCAATAAGAAAGCCACAAACACCAACACAAGATGACTATCACAATATGAACAGATCAGAACAAGTTATAATTCTACGTCTCAGAACAGGACACAACCGACTCCGCAGTCACATGTATACAAAGTTCAAAATTGGCAACACAGCCATGTGTACATGTGGACAGGCAGCACAGAGTGCCAAACATATACTTCAAGAGTGTTCTGAGCATGAAACGCTGAGGCAGACATATTGGCCAGAGGAAACAACACTGGAATCAAAGCTCTATGGGACACTGTATGAACTACAAAAGACAGTGAGTTTTATTAAGGAGACAGAATTACAGATATAGACATGTTTCAAGTGAACGAAAGAAGAAGAAGAAGAAGAATAACCATGTCTTGCAAAGTGAGTGGTCGGCCTGAAAAAGTTTGGGAACGTATGATGCAGTTCAATATTGGTTATGTATAGAGCAATTTGTCTTAAACTTTAGAACATATTGTTTTTATGAATCGGTATACAATGCTTCCAGATGAAGCGTCCTGCTTTGAGAGGATTTATATATTTATATAGAAATGTTTCACCATTTTGTCTGCTGCCATTCAACAAGACATTACACACCGCCTATAGTTACGGCTTCTGGCTTTGAAAGAAATCTATAGAGAAACCACCTTACTGTACATAGAAAGAAAGCTATAAAGAAACCACCTTACTGTACATAGAAAGAAAACTATAGAGCAACCACCTTACTGTACATAGAAAGAAAACTATAGAGCAACCACCTTACTGTACATAGAAAGAAAACTATAGAGCAACCACCTTACTGTACATAGAAATAAAGCTATAAAGAAAGAAAGCTATAAAGAAACCACCTTACTGTACATAGAAAAGAAAACTATAGAGCAACCACCTTACTGTACATAGAAAGCAAGAGATAATTGTTCTTAATTAATATGGATCAACACAAACAATCCAGTCAGAATTTCCCCCATTTATAATCTTTAAACAAAATTTCTAACTATCTTGATTAGTACTTTTTGATCGAAAATTTAATATTTCGCTATTTGTGTTCATTACTTCAACCACCATTAAACGTATTTTCATTATCATTCCCTCTAGGGCTCACTTGTTATATAGTTCACAGCTCTGCTACAGTTTTTTCCCATGGGTTACAATATAAGTATTTACTTTTTGTTGCCTGGGATATTTATTTTATTGACACAAGCACATACTAATCAAATAAAACAATTTCAATGGCCAAGAACAATAATTTTATATGAGTAATTTATTTTCTGCCATTTTTGTATTCTAACTGCAGATGTGAGGGAAGCTTTCTTATACTCCTTGATGTTCTGCTTTTGGTGGTTAATTAATCACTGTCTTATATATAGTATTATAATACGTGGTTGTGTTGCTGTTTGGTTGTAGCGCTTGTAAGTAGATATTTTGTTACACAGTTTGGGCTGTCCAATCTAGTGGTTGGAGAAATAGTGTTTGTACATGTAGTGAAGAGGTTTGAACATTGTATGTTGAAGTCGCATGGTTGAACCTCGTGTATATTTATTGTGGTCTTCGATCAAATATAACGGGATGGCAGTTATACGACTTCTGCTTGGCAATAAGGAAGCTTTGGAGAGAAGATGGATGTCACCAAGCACCAGTTAGTGCATCTTTTATGTATATCGTGACGTTTAAAAAATATATTGGGCAATCGAATGATTGTGCGTTGTACATTACTAGAGACATTGTTGCTGTGAAGTGATTTGTAGTAAATCGGTTAGAACGATTGGATATCCTTTAAGTGTCTAAGGAACGGAGAAATATAGTCCAATGACAAACACGATTGAGTTTGAAATGACTAGTCAGTGAATGTATAAAATGAAGTGGTTAGAACGGTGGATTATAAAATGAAATGGATAGAAAACAGGAGTGTGAAGTGGTTAGAAACTTTGAGTGTAAAGTAAAGTGGCTAAAATATGATTATTACAGTGGTTAGAAATTTTTCAGTATGAAGTAAAGTGATCAGTAAAGTGATAGGGTTTGAAGTGAAGTGGTTAGAAAGATGGGTATGATGTGAAGTGATTAGAACGATTGATTTTGAGGGGACGTGCTTAGAAAGAACACTGAATTTGTTCGAAGACTGGGATGTAAAATAAGGTTCTTAAAAGGCTCTAGTGTGACGTTAAATATCTAGAATGCTGGTGTGGGTTGTGTAGCGAAGTTGTTGAAAGGTTGGAATATGAAATTAAATAGTTATAAAGTTGTGGTATTAAGTGAAATATTAGAAGGTTGTGATATGGAGTTAGATGGTTATAACGTTGTGGGATTAAGTGAAATATTAGAAGGTTGTGATATGGAGTTAGATGGTTATAACGTTGTGGGATTAAGTGAAATATTAGAAGGTTGGGATATGGAGTTAGGTGGTTATAACGTTGTGGGATTAAGTGAAATATTAGAAGGTTGGGATATGGAGTTAGATTGTTATAACGTTGTGGGATTAAGTGAAATATTTGAAGGTTGGGATATGGAGTTAGGTGGTTATAACGTTGTGGGATTAAGTGAAATATTAGAAGGTTGGGATATGGAGTTAGATGGTTAGAAGATTAGACTATTATGTGAAGATGCTATAACGTGGGAATATAAACGTTATTGTGCATAAATATAAATCGTCTGACGGTTGAAATATGACGGGATATGGTTAGAAGATTGGCGTATGAAGGAAAATAGAAAGCTGGACTAAATGTGAGAAAAAGATAGGTGTGATACTTGGGTCTTTAAACAAAATATAGAGCGTGTAGAAAACACTCAATGCGAGTGAACTTGACTGAGAATGAACTAGATTTGTATGGTTATCCCTCAGACATGCTTCATTTGATTCTAATATATTCTTATGATAATCTAGTTGAACCATGAACAATACGTTTACAAACATCATACATCCCAGGTCAAAATTCTAAGGTATACCTAAAATGCAATATAAAATACTTCACGCTTAAATTGCTTGGTATGCCATGAAATACCTTTTTCCAATAATCTTCAGCAGTATTTGTTCCTATTGTGGGTTTCTTGGCTGTAGGTATGCACATTGTATGTGTGTTCAAGTTTCTAAAATGACACTTGATCGAGTTACTCTGATCGGTCACACTCTGCGACCTAGTTTTGCTCTTTGAATCAATTTCGATACTATCGATTGTGATAAAGCGCTGAATTCTGGAACCAGCTCAAGTCAATTTTGTTCAAGCGATATCTGTGTTACACATGTGCTCGTATGTATATGTTCTGTATGTTCAAATATCAATTACGAGTGACACACATTACTCCTGAACGGTACACGACTGAGAAACATCAATGTGTAAGACAATCTCAAATTATAAGTAAATGTTGATTATTGTTACATTACATTTGTTTTTATTTACTAATAGAATGTTCAATATTTATTTAAAATAAAATGCACACAATTTGTTTCTATCGTTTTCTCTACTGCTTTCCAACGAAATATCAAGGTTGTGCCAGACAGTAAGGTACGTTTGAAAGTCAAAATTTTTAATAGTCCATACAAACGCAACAATTACACTGCAAAATTTTTATGGTAAAATTGTGTTTGATTCATTTACAGACGAACATTTCCACGAAAATGATACATCTCCTCATCTTCATCTCAAACTATTCGCTTTAAACGAAATCAAACGATAGTTTTAAATAAACCTAATGCTATATGTATTATTATTATTATGATATATATTAAAAAAAAACAAATGGTGTTTTTTTAATTCAAAAGAAACAGGTTAATAGTTTTATAGCATCAAAAAATAAATAAGAGAAAAACACACACTTTTTCTACTTGTATACGTTTGTGAATCATTTTTCTGATATGTTGCTGGTCATAAGTTGATGGTCAGTCATATGTTAAGTCAACAATTAGTGGATGGTGGAGTCTGAAACGTTTTGACAGCTGTTGCCACAAAAGTCGGGGTTTCACAAAAGTAGACGTCAACAATATTGTTTTTATGCTCCTAATATACCCACAATAGCAATAGGGAAGAAAGAAAGAAATATCACTATCTACATCGATAATAAACGCCTTAAACAGGTAAAGAAGCTCACTTACTTAGGAAGCGTTATATCGAGTGAAGGAAAAAACAGTTGCGATGCCCAAAAAGTAAAGAGATACAAAATAGATGTAACAATATATACCAGATCCTAGGACAGTTGACGGGTATTTTTAAGAACAAAAATGTAAATATAGACACTAAAATTGCGTTATACAAGACTATTATCATCTCATCACTTTGCTACAGTGGCAAACCTGGACAATGACAGCACAAGACAAAAGAAAAATAGTAACAGCTGAAATGACATGTCTACGAAGAATACTCGGCGTGTCATTAAGAGAGAATTAGAAACGATAACATCAGACAGGTAATAAAAACAAAATCAGTATTGGAACACATCAAAAGACAACAGATCAAGTGGTTTTCACACACTTCCAGACCACCAACAGACAGCATACCACAGATGCCCATGAAACATTGACATCACGGCTATAAAGCTAGAGGCAGACTATGTAAAAGATGGACCGCTGAAATAAAAGAAGTCACAGGAACAAACTTACAAACAACACACCAGACGACCATCGCCAGAGAACTTTTCTATCCCTGATGCTGCAAGGCAAACAAGGACCACAACGTATATATAGATAGATAGAATTATACCCCCTCCGAGTAGAAGGCTCTATCAATAAGCTCTGCATTAAGCCAAAAGCTCAGTGTCATGGATATGAAAGAAAGTTCTGAGAAACTACTCAAATGTGCGTATGAAGTAGAGCTAGTTGCTCGCAATTTCGTGGGATAGTGACAAACAAACGTACAGCAATTAAATTTGTTAAATTTCAAGAAAAAAAATGTTTTAATGTGAAGTAAAACATATTTTTATATTTAAAATCATTTTTAGTGTGTGGGTTTAAAATTTCGTCTTAATTAAGCAAGTCTTAATTTAGTCCGGAATCTTGACCGTTTTTGGCAAGGAGGAGGGTGTCAAAAATGGACAAATAAATTTTTAACTAATTTATGGACAGCCCCCAACATCTTAACTTTTTTTTTTTTAAATAAGGAACCGTTCTCATATAAAGTAACTGTGTGAGATGTTTAGTTGAGAACAATATGTGGAGCATTTTCTCAATACGACACGGCTTTACTACGAAATATTGCATTCTTTATTCAATATTTTTTTCCCCTTAGAATAAGTGTACGATAAATGCTTCAACTTAGCCATTATTCGTAACTATGTGGACCATTCAATATATATATATATATATATATATATATATATATATATATATATATATATATATATATATAACATACGGTATTAGCAATACTGTTGTAGTTAAATATGTTATATTATTAGAACGTGGCTAATAGACACAGAATGATTCAAAGTATTTAATTCATATTTTTTTTTACTTCACCGCAAGATTTCTATTTAAATATCCAAAGATTTATTAAATATATCAATAGAGATGACCATCCGAGATTACCTGTGTTCTTTATGTCACCCAAACCTTAGGTAAATGACAGTTTTAGGGGTCGAAAGATCAACCCCCCCCCACCCCGTGCCCCTTTTTTCTTATTGAAAATAAAACACCATATATAGTACTACAAACCATTAGTGAAATCTCCAAATTCCCACCTTACGACTTTCTCTCTCTCTCTCTCTCTCTCTCTCTATCTCTCTCTCTATCTCTCTCTCTCTCTCTCTCTATGTGACGTGACATTTGCAGTACTTTTGCCTCACTGCCACTCTGTAAGGTTCACGGTTTTGTGCGAGCTGTCCAGCGTGTTCCAGTGTCATGATAAGAAGGTTTTCGATGTCATGTGTCGATCGTAGTCTTGTCTACCTTTTGTTCTCTTTCCTGGAACTTTCCCCATCATGATTAATCTTTCCAAACCATTATGTCTGTTTATATGGTAAAAATATGCATGCATGCGTTTTTTGATAGTTTTAGGATCTAGTCTTCTTCTATGTTCAGATCGTTGCGGACATCTGCGTTAGTTCTTTTTTCTGTCCATGATATTCTTAAGACCTTTCTATAGTATTTCATTTCGAATGTAGATCATTTATTTTCCATTTTGTAGATGTCATTGCCCATGTTTCACAACCGTATGTTGCCACTGGAAAGATATTGCTTCTTAGTAATTGTAACATTGGTGTGTTCTTTCTGTTTACTCCTTGCTATAGATTTTTCATCTCTGATGTTTTTTGTAGTGTCATTGCTAATCCACGTTCCGACAGCGAAAATATGAAGGTTTTCTTATAAAAGTTACCATAAACTGAACTGAGATTCTTTTTTAATTAGAATACCATCCACTTAAGTATGTAATATTTACATGCCTGATGTCGCGTCCGATTCATTGTACACATACATCTTCCAGCACAGGTTGTTTTTTTATATATAGGAAGTACCTTTCTATATAAGGTACTTCCCTTTCAACACAGACGTTAGTCCAATTTGGTTATATGAGCTTTTTAACAATCAACAAGAATGGAGGTTGTGTTTCGGATAGCTACAATCTTCAGATATAGATTTTATCAGATATGTTATTATGAAAACCAAGAAATATATATCATACAATCTGATATGTACTGTGAAAACTAAGAAATATATAGGCCCTATCAAATAATCAGAGATGTACATAATGTTAAATGAAACAATTAACGTAACTATTTTTTTTAGTCAAGCAATCTTTTTTTTACACATTTGAAGAGCATTAGTTCATTCTGTATGTAATGTTTATAAGTATGTGTCTTAGATTAATGACATTATTGAATATATTTCTATACTGTGTCTGTGTCTTGAAATGTTTGTATTCGTAAATGCTGACATGAAAAGTAAAGATTTCGAGGAGGTAATTTGATGAACCTAAACTATATATAACAAATAAGAGTTGGTACATAATATATTTTTATAAAGAACTACATAGATGCAGAAACATATTGTATAGCGAGACTGTAAAGATATACCGATAAATATATATAGCCACAGACAAGATTAAACAAAAACAGAAAATACAGTATTACCCAACAGAAAAGACACGCCTTCGATTTATATACCCCAACATCAATGACACACCGTCAAATAGTATACGGCAGCAGTAGTGATACACCGACAAATATAAAACGACAGTAATCACATAATGACAAACTATATAAAGCGAACCGTCACGACACAGTGACAAACTACATAAAGAGACAGTAATGACACGATGATACTTTATATACAGTGACAGTAATGACACTTGACACAGGTTGTTTGTTTTTGTGTGAGTGGCATCCGGATTTAATTGTGCGCCTTTGCTTGGTTGCCTCCGTCTTCAGCCCATTTCTTACTTGGACAGGACTGTCCGACCAGTCTTAGTTTGCAGCCCTTGATTGCTGAACTAAGATTCATCACCACCCTACGGTGCTGGCTCGATGGTAACCATGCAGTGGATACCCTCTCACTGTGGAATACAAGGAAATGAAAAAGCAGACCAACTGGCTAAGGAAGGTACTGCCGAAGACCAACCAGATATACCGATCACCTACCATCAGAAAAAACAGCTGATAAAGTCAATAAGAATGCCACAAACACCAACAAAAGATGACTATCACATTATGAACAAATTCGAACAAATCATTCTACGCTTCAGAATGGGACACAACCGACTCCGTAGTCACATGTACACAAATTTAAAGATTGGCAACACGGCCATGTATACATGTGGACAGGCAACACAGAATGCCAAACGTACACTTCAATGTTGTTCTGAGTGAAACTCTGAGGCAGACATATTGGCCAGAAGAAACAATACTGGAATCAAAGCTCTACGGGACACAGTATGAACTACAAAAGACAGTAAGTTTTATTCAGAAGACAGAATTACAGATATAGACATGTTTCAAGTGAATGAAAGAAGAAGAAGCAGACACTTGCTACATTTTATGCAGTTACAGTAATGACACGATGATAAATCACACATCTATAGTAATGATATTATACACGAATAAATTACATACATCGACAGTAATGACATTATACACGAATACATTTTATACATCGAGAGTAATGTCATGATACACGGGAATATTATATAAATCACAGGAAATGACGCATCGACATCGTAAACAGTAAGCTTAAAACTAAAGATTATATAAAGTAAAAGTAGTAAAACATTGATAAGTTTCATAAACTGGAAGACTAAATGTGTTGAACTGATTCTAAGCATGGCAACACAATACATTACCTTCTCTGGAATACATCCTGCTTGAAATCTAGTAGTATGACCAATGTCCTGCTGCAAGAAATTTCCGGTGGGAGTATGAGAACGAACGCAAAAAATTCATTTTAAATGGGTTTGAGTATCTGGGGTAGTATTTAGGCTGTATGAAATATAAATGCAGCAAAACACTGTGTAATCAAATTAGGTGGAATATGCACACAATCTAATAATAATTTTGTCGATTGATCTGCAAATAATCGTAAGCATGAAGCAACATGTTTGAAAAATGTGAGTTGCACGAAAAAGGTGAAGGTAATTTTATTTAATATATTCTTTATATTTTTAATGTCAATTTTCATGTTTAATTGAAGTTATAATGAATTGAAATGTGAAGCAATATTCAATGTAATTAACTCATGTAGCACACAATTAGCAGAAATTCACAAGAGCAACATTTATTCTTGTCAATGTATACTAACTCTAAACAACATAAACGCTAACTACAGGAAGATATGGAGCCTATACCATTAGATCCCCACAGTGTCTACTTCACTGAGGTAAAAACTTTTATATTGGAAGCAAATCTGACTGTATGTAGCAGAAACATATGTGTATTTCTTTAGAAAAGTCACCTTGTC